>PVKZ01002396.1:0-229604 GCA_004027375.1 Macroglossus sobrinus
TTCTTCTTCTTCTTCTTCTTCTTCTTCTTCTTCTTCTTCTTCTTCTTCTTCTTCTTCTTCTTCTTCTTCTTCTTCTTCTTCAAGGTAAATTTAAAAGTTTCAAACCAATCAACAACATTTACATTAGTATGGTAGTGTAACTATTGTCCAATGGTGGGCCAGGTGGCATATTAGGATTACATTTTCTCCTCTAATGTTATGATCATTCAGTTGTTTAAACCAAATTGTTCCTAAATCAAGGTCAAATCAAGGCACCTATTCTCTTACACTATCAACCATGTAAAAAGTATGCTACATTTTAACTTGTTTATTATTTGCCCAAAATCATATTTGTCTTATATTAATACTGCTATCCCAGCTTCTATGTGTTAGTATTTAAATGACCTATTAACATGCATCTATTTCCATCCTTTTAGGGTAGTTTGTAGAGATGTCTCTCAGACACATCAAGCTAGGTTTTTAAAAACCTAATTTCATAATTTTCATATTTATTTAGGTGAGTTTAATTTATGTGTTTTGTAATTTTAACTTAATTCTACTATTTTAATTTATGTTTCATGTTTACTATTTTTTCCTTTACTTCTTAATTCTTCTCCTGGAATTTCTAATGGCCTTCATTTCTTCTCCATTTATTTGTATTTACATTTTCCTCAAATTTTCCAAGTTGTCAAAAATATTTTCTTTACTATCAGGTTCCCTTTATTTCCATACACTTTCCTCCAAGAGCTTCAGTATGAAATAGTTGCTAAATAGATTTGCTAATTAGCTTTATCCAGGAAATTCTTTCCTCCACTTTCTTGAGTTAGAATGGTACACTATTTTCTAGACTTCATGTCACAACTTTCTTGGTCTGTTCTCTAATTTTGTTGGGGTATATCCTCAAGTAAGTTCTAAAAATTGGTGTTTGGTAGGTAAAATTTTAGCCTTTCTGTGAAAAGATGTTTCTTCTCTTAACCTTGATTAACAGTTTGCTTAGTGTTATAATTTGAAAATAATCTTTTTTTAGTACTTTAGAATTCTGGAAGGACTTCATATGGAGGGACATGTTTTAGAAGATGTCCCACGGACATTCAGGATTGGAAATGGGTGAGGAGTTCCTTAAGCCATTGGAGGTCTTTGCATGTGGTTTGGGTGTCATTAGTGTTATACATTTGAAGGGGCCAAGCTGGGATAACAAATGTCTCTGTGGTGAGTGTTCAGGGTTTTGGATAGCCTGGGGAAGTTGGCTACATTCATTTTAAGACAAAGACAAAATGCCTGGAGATGGGCTTCTTTGCCCTGGATTTAAGTGGCTGTTCCTGGTTAGAACAGTTCCCCTCTGAAGTCTGCATTTTGGGGGACCAGCTCTGGATGAGAGGGCATGAGGAGGGGTCATGATCAAGCTACAGAGCGTCTTTCATGCTTCCTGTACCAGACAATGCTCAGTCATCACCAGGGCCAGACTGCTGAGATATCACAGGGCAGAGGGAGAGAGGAGCAGAGAAGTATCTGTACTTTCATTTCCCTTGTTTATGAGATAAGTTATTAACTACCTGTTGGCCCAGTGCCCACCAGACAGAAACAAAAAGCTGGGCCATTTTATATGACATGAGGTAAATCTCTAGGTCCATCTCAGTTGCTTCACTCTCACTCCCTGAGGTTTAGCCTTCATGCTTCCAAGTCACCTTTAAAACCATTAACTCTCACTACTGCATGATGTCATTATAGAAGTCACAGTCCTTTGTCTCCTCTATGAATAGGATAACCCTATTCCAAAGGGATAGAAGTAAAGCTTCCCATAGTACAGGGTTCAGGGAAGGCTTGGGATGGTGGGAGTTTTTCATAGCTTGAAGATGGTATTACATAATGTGTTCTCTTTTTTGATGTGATTTGGATAGAATAGGGGGTATAAATTGCCCATTAGACTAGTCATCCCCAAGATATGCTGCATGCTTTCCATAATTTTGAGAAAGCCCTTTTTCAAGACTGTCATTAACTTGTTGAGTATCATGTGGAAGCCTTGTTTGTTTATGTAGACCAGTAGTCAACATGCAAGTCCTCAAACACAGATCTAATGGTAATCCAGTTTTTATTATACTGCATTCGGAAATATCCCTGTCAGTGAGCAGTACAAAGCTAATTTTTTGGAGTATATAAGGAGGATGTCTCAATAACAATAAGAAATGTAGAGTCATGATTCACACTTGAGCTGTGAAGTCTCATTTTCAGATTCTTCCTAGCTCTGTTACATACCAGCTGTGTGACCTGAAACAAGTTATCTGCCTTAACTAACCTTTGGTTTCCCTTTTTGCAAAATGTGACTAATAGTAAGTAGTGCTTACCTCATAGATTTGTTGTGACACCTAAATGAGATAATCATGGAAAGTACTCAGCACAGTGCCAGCATGGAATAAGGATGTGATACAGATTAGCGATTATTAAGAGCTATTAGTTCAGGAGGCCCTTCTAGATTCTTAACATTAACCACTGGAAGATGATAACTGGGAGGGTTATCTAATAGTCCAAATAGTGTAAAGGTGTTTTCGAAGGCTAAGGTATAACACAAGAGCCAAAGAGCCATGTTTGTTCATTGCTTTAATTATAGGTACCCCAAAAATCCAGCTCCATGAACTCACACGTTCGGGGGTTGGTCCAGAGGTTAGCCATCAGTGAAACTGTGTGGCCATCTCAGATAGTGAGTCCAAAGAAGCTGCAGTAATCTTAACCCAAGCAGAACTTCCTGTTTCTCACAGAATAGCTCCAAGATTGCCACAGATTTGAGGAGTGCCTTAGTTTTAGGGTTGGAAAAGACACACAGCAATGTAATGTGAATACATTTCACAGTCATACATAGTCATGAATGGAAAATCAAAGTATTTTCTCACAGCTCAACTTACGTTAGCTCTAGAGTCCTTATTTCACTGATGATGGGAAACTGAACCCTGTAATCCAAAGTAATCTCAGTAACTTCAAATTTAAACTCAATATTTTTTTATATAAATGGTCTAGTATTTTCTTCCTTTGCCATTCTCTGTCCCTTTTTAGACTAAATTCTGGATTATCTAGGCCCTGAGTGGTCTATCATTCTGACTTGGGGGCAGAGGAATATGGTTCACCATCATCAAACCACCTGGTGGCTTCTGCTGAGAGAAGCAATCCATCTCTCTTGTCCTGGTTGCCTATTACCACTATAACCATGGTGAAATGTCCTACTGTGGGCATGGGAACTTTTTTTTCTCCTTGATTTAAAAAAAATGTGGCAAAATATACATCACATCAAAATTTACATTTAACCATTTTTAAGTGTACAATTCAGCAGCATTATTGCATTATTATTCATATCCACATTGGTGTGCAACTATCACCACTACCTACCTCCACAACTTTTTCCTTATCCCAAACTGAAACCCAATACCTATTACACAATAATTCCCTGTTCTTTCCACTTCCAAGACCCTGGTAACCACTATTCTGCTTTCTATTTATTCAACTATTCTAAATATCTCATATAAGTGGTATCATACGGTATTTGTCCTTTTGCATCTAGCTATTTCACTTAGTGTATTATTTTATGTTTATTACTATTTTAGCATGCATCTGAATTTTATTCCTTTTTAAGGCTAAATAATATTCTGTTGTATGTATGTACATTTATTTATCTATTCATTTGTCAGTGAAAATTTGGGTCGTTTCCACCTTTTGGCTATTGTAAATAATACTGCAGTGAAGATAGTTATATGGTTTGAGTTTGTGATGAAAAAAGGGTTCTATGGAAAGTAATCTGATCCTAAATTCCTACATGGGCAGGTCATATTGGATAGTAACACCCCAGGCACAAAACTGTCATTGGCAAAGGCTTATCTGTGCCTTCAACAAGTCTTGTTCATTGTTTCTGTGCATCTAGGTTACCACACCTTTGAAACACCTCTTTTCGGGATCCTTCTAAAAAGTGACCACCCTCAGGAGAGCACATATTCTCATTAACTATCCTATAAGCTGTTCCCCACCTTGCTTTCACCTGCTTTCATGTAATCTTCCTTACATTCCCTCAATTCCAAATGTATAAAAGGAGCCACAAATTGTCATTTCTTGGAAGCATTTGTCCCAAGCTGTTGAAATTTTGCTTCCAGGTACATTCTCTGTTTGACTCAAATAAACTCTTATAAAAATTCTCTATAGGTTTAGATGTTTCTTATGTCAAAAAGTTCCTGCTTTTAATTCTTTTGGGTATATAGCTAGAAGTGAAATTTCTGGATCATATGCTAATTCTATGTTTAATTTTTTTGAGGAACTGTCAATTGTGGCAAAGGAACTTTTGAAAGTTCTCTCATACCATGCATGGGTGTGCAGGACTGAGAAGCCATCTCAGGCCCATCTACCTGGTTACTTCATTTAGCCAATGTTCCTCTTCCATTCAGATGCCTCTCCTAGAGACTGAGCCTTCACCACGAGATGTGCCATTTCAACAGGCAACACTCTGGGGAGTCTGATGATGGTTCTCCTGCTCAGAGAGCTCCCTAAATCTCAGCAGAATAGCTGATGTATCCCTTCAATATCCCTCTTGGAACTCAGCCTGAAAAGTGTAAAGGATAAAAAGACCCATGAAGCCAAGTTCCTTTCATGTTCCCTTCAATTTTTTTTCTCCTGCCAAGTCCTGGGAATTTTACTTCCTTTTGGCTAGGAAAACTGCTCTTACATCATCCTATATTGTTCCAAAGTCTGATAATTATGGTATAAATTTTATCTTTGGATTTTGGGTTTTAATTTTCAAAGCCAAGCTTCTTAACTTAAAAATACTTTTACTTTCAAACAGCCCAATTCTTGCAATTTAAAAGTCTGCTTGTAAGCCTACTATCTCTGCTATGAATTTCAAGAGTCTGATTTAGAATTCAAAGCCAACAATTTGACTTTTTGTTCTTGACTGTATAGTCCTTCCTGTCTAGGGCAGTACATGTAGAAGCTATTGCTACCACCCAATATCTTGAAGGCTGAGAAGAGGGTAGCTTGTTTAAGAAAGCATAATGGTAAAAAATTTCAATCTCTCAAAATATTTTATAGCTGTTTGTTAGCTTGGCTGTACCAGAGATAATGGATGCAAATCTGTTATTTGAAGTTTCTAGGGGGTATGAAACCAGTCAGCCAGAGAAGACCTGAGATAGTTTCTCAAAACCAGAGTATAATAGAACATCAGAGAGTTCATGGAGCTGAGAATTCAAAAGAACAGGATACTCAAACATCCTGGGAATATCCTGGTATTTGCCCAGGATCATGGAATGATTCTGGGATGATCCTGGGCAAATACCAGCAGTGAGACCTGGTACTGGTGACTGACTTTGACATAATCTCTATGGGCTGGCTAAATCAAAAGGGCTAGGAACAGAGTAACACACATAGCATGGAAATAAACCATCTTACATCCTAAAGCGTTTCTGATACCACTATGTATAGCATCTTAGCCTGTAAGTACCCCCAAAGGAACTCAGAAGAACCACGTACTTTTGATGTACTTATCTTTTTATTAATCTAAAAGTACTTGTGACAGATGACATAATTCTCTATATAGAAAACCATAAAGACTCCACAAGAATACTACTAGAGACAATAAGCAAATACAGTAAAGTCTCTGGATACAGAATCAACATTCAAAAATCCATAGCTTTTCTATACTCTAATAATGAAGTGTCCAAAAAAGAAGTGGAAAAAAATAATTCTTTTTGAAATTGCAACAAAAAGAATAAAATATCTAAGAATAAATTTAACAAAACATGTGAAGGACCTATATAATGAAAACTACAAGACCCTATTAAAAAAAAATCCATGAGATACAAAGAAATGGAAAGATTTTCCGTGTTCTTAAGTTGAAAGAATTGACATAGTTAAAATGACCAAATTACCTAAAGCATTATACAGATTTAATGCAATCTCCATCAAAATCCCATCAGTACTTTTTAAAGAAATAGAACAAAAAAAATCATCAGATTCATATGGGAGCACAAAAGACCCTGAATTGCCAAAACCATCCTGAGAAAAAACAACAAGGCTGGAGGCATCACTCTGCCTGACTTCAAATTATACTACAAAGCAACAGTAATCAAAATGGCATGGTATTGACAGCAAAACAGAATTGAGAGTCCAGAAATAAACCCATATTTTTATGGGCAAATAATAACGAATGTTAGAGAGGATGTGGAGAAATAGGAACACTCATATACTACTGGTGGGACTGCAAATTGGGATGGCCATTATGTCAAGCGGTATGGAGAGTCCTAAAAAAACTGAGAATTGGCCTACCATATGATCCAGTAATCCCTCTATTGGATATTTGCTTCAAACACTTGAAAACTCATATTCAAAAAGATATCTGCACACCAGTGATCATGGCACCATTATTCACAGTGGCCAGGGCATGGAAGCAACTGACGTGTCCTACGATAGATGATTGGCTAAAGAAGCTGTGGTACATATATACAATGGAATATTACTCAGCCACAATAAGACATGAAATAGTGCCACTTGCAACAACATGGAGACCTTGAAATGATCACACTAAGCGAAATAAGCCATACAGAAAAGGTTGAAAATCACATGATATCACATATGTGGGATATAAACCTAAAAGCAACAAATGAACAGGACAAACAAACAGAGACTCATGGACATGAACAATGGACTAGTGGTTACCAGAAGGGTGGGGGGAGGTGGAAAATAAAATAATAAAATATGTAAAAAATTATGTATATATAGTGTGAAAATAAATTTAAAAATAAATAAATTTTGTTTTAGTTGTCAAAAAAATTTTTTTAATTAAAAAAATAAAAGTACTTATGACAGAGAAGTCATTGCTTAGGAACACATTTTCTCAATAGATTGTGTGTGTGTGTGTGTGTGTGTGTGTGTGTGTGCGCGCGTACGAGATAAAGATAGATGGGGAGGAAGAAAAAGAGGGGGAGAAGGAGAGAGAGAGGGAGATAAACAATTAGTTTCAAATACAATTTTTTTGTTTGTTTATTATACATACCAAGAAGCAACAACAAAGCTCACTCTGAATCCCACAGGCATAGCTATGAAAAAGAACCATAAAATTGTTGAAGGAGTAAGGGAGAAAGAAACTTCCCTCTACCTCCAAAATTCTTTTGGCTGGTCTAATAATCAAATAGACATGAGATAGATTAGCAAGAGAAAATGACCAAATTTAATTAAATATGTATGTATAGGAATGCCACATGCATAAGAGAGTCAGAGACTCCACATACATGAAAGATTTTAAGACAGGAAAATTGAGACATATATGATATTCTTAGTTAAAGATCACTTTGGGTCTTCAGAGGGGAAGAAGGTCATTGCAGGACAATAAGAAGGGAAGATGTTCGTAATTAGAAGTTTGTCCTGTATATAGATAGGTCACAAAAGTTTATCTCTGATAATCACTTATTCAGCAAAGCCCCAAATTCAAATTCTTTTCAGTAGTTAAGCATGGCAGGGAGAAAAAAGTTTCTTTTGAACCTGCAGGGTCTTAATTGCCTTAGCTCAAAACAATCTGCATACTACAGAGGCACATCTTGGGTAATTCATTCTGAACCTCCACACAAAGATCAACAATCCTTGATTAAACAAAGTGTTGTGATTTGAGATTCCGGGTTCACTGAATTCTAATCTTCATCCTTGCCCTTAGCTAGATATGGCTTTGGCTAGGTTATGTCTCTTTCTGTGCTCATGTTTCTTCATTCACTTGCAAAATGAGGTTCATTATAAGGATAACCTCACTCCCAAAGTGTTTTGTGGTTGTTGACTATTGTAATGAGCAAGTCTTTAGTACTAAGACTTATCAGCATCAACCGGCCATACTCTTTATTAGTAATCGTGTGGGTGGGAATGTAAATATCACATATCAGTTTTTTGCAAGGAAACTAGGTAAGAGTCACTCTCTTTTAACAAATGACAGTTCAGAAGAAATAAATGTTTCTGGCATAGTGCAGACATTTAGATACCTCTCCATAAATTCCCCTCTTAGAAATAAATACTCTTAAATCTTAGGACCCAGAAAGGAAATGCAAATTAACTTTACCATCTTCATAGTAGATATTTAGTCTTTTCTATTCTTGTAATGTCTCCTTTGGCTTTAGTGAATCCTACAAGGCTCTTTGCTACCAAACTTCTCCATATGTGTAAAAAAAAAGGCCATAGTAACAGGGACTATTTTTCCCAAGCAGAAAGAGGTAAATAATCTTCTTGTGCCTTGACACTGGTCACCTAGCACCAATTTGTGGCTCACAGGGTGACCAACACAGAGAAAAAGCACCATTCTATGCCAGCACTCTACTGATATTTGTGCATCCCTGATCTTTTCTATTTCCACAATAACCCTAAGAGTTATTTTACACTTGAAGAAAGTTAATATTATAGTTTAAGAACCTTCTTTCTATGACCACACAGCTAGAAAGTGGCAGAGCAGGAAGCTCAGGTTTTTCCTGAGATAATACATGAAAAGTGTTCAGAGCAGTCTCTGATTTACAGTAAATTCCATGTTGGCTCTTCTTTAAGTCATCAACTACAGTGTTTCTCAAAGAATGCCTCTTCTCTCTTCTGAGAATGATTCCCATGTGCCTGGGACAAATATGGAGACACTACTTGAAGATGACTTCATTCCCAGATCCCATTCATACCAGGAACTTGAGACCAAGTGGTTGTCTGATTTATAGGTAAGGACACCCTGTTGCCCACTTTAAAAGCCAGTTTCCAAAAGTTTTTTAAGAGAACATCTTCCTCTTGTATTCTACCCTGCCTCTGACCTTTCTGTCTGATGTGAAGTTGCTGACATTTTCTTGAAGCACCCAGAGGCACATGGCCAGCCATCACAGGTTTACCTCTTTCTTTAATCTTATGAAGACATGACTATGTCTTGTGACATGCATGGTTTATACATCTAAAGCATTCAGCAGAGATGCACAAATTTATGAATAAGTAAGACTTGTTCTCTCTTTGCTTGAGGGAGAGATGAAAAGCCATGTGAATGCCACATAATACTTTCACCACTGTTGGGGAAATTTCCTGGGGCTGAAAGACCAAAGGAAGAGACTGAGAACTCTGACATTACATTAAAAGTTTATTAAGGTAACTTACAAAGGAGGTGCAGAGGAATGTTCTGGATGGTGACAAGACACCATGGATATCTTCCACGCAGCGTGGCAGATGCTAAGGGTTTATATAAGACAGGGCAGAATGGATGGAGTACTGGAGAATGATTCACCCCAGACAAGGGAAAACAGCTATCATGCTTGTCTGGGGTGGGCAATATATAAATGTATCAGACCAACATGTGTACACCTTAAACATACATAATGATATATGCCAATTATATTACAATTAAAAAAAAACAAAAAGAGTACTTTATTGATCTACATAAAACTTCATTCAATTCCTAACTAACATTCTAACACCATTGACTTTTTCTATACCACAATGGAAGCATAAAGTTCCTTCACTAAAGGAAAACAGGAAATATAGGCTTATCTTTTACATGAATGCTGTTCCTCCTCAGCAGCCATACTGGTAGCCGCTTTGGAGTCCCCCAAAAACTACACCAGTTTTGATGCTGGGTATAAATAGCTGTTGAAGTTCAAGTATGTATAAAACTAGTTTTAATGTTTTATTTGAGTGTTGAATTCAGCTCAAATTCTAATGTACAAGAATGAGAAAAAGGTAGCCGGGGATGGATGTTAGAGGAGACGTTAGGAAACCCTAGGGAAACAAGGAAGGAAAGTGAGAAGGCACGTGCAGAGAGAGAAACTGTCTGGAAGTCCTGTTCCCTCCACTTTGCTAAAGCAGAAAATGTTTACACGAATTGTGGTTTTATAATTAGGGCGACTATACTTGCTGGTTTGCCAGGGACAACCTCAGTTTTTCCTATTGCCCTAAAATGATGATTAATTTGCTTCTTTCATTCTCAAACGTTTCAGAATTGGAGAGTAAATCATATGGTTACTCTATTTGTAATCTAGTCTCCAAAGTTCTAGTTTTATGTCAATATAGTATTATTTAACTATAAAGGATTATATTTCAGCAAGTCAAGGTTTTTATTTATGTCTATCCTTCCTTTAAAAAAGATATATGCAGTCCCATGTTCCCTGCAGCATCATATACAATAGCCAAACATGGAAACAACATAAATGTCCATCAATGAAAGAATATCACCCAGCTATAAAATAGAAGGAAATCTTGCCATTTGCAACAACATGGGTGGACCTTGAGGGCATTATGCTAAGTGAAATAAGTCAGATAGAGAAAAACAAATACTATAATATTTCACTTATATGTGTAATCTAAAAAACAAATAAAGCAAAACAAACTTGTAGATATAGAGAACGGATTGGTGGTTGCCAAAGGCAGGGGTTGGGGTGGCGGTGGGGTGAAATGTGTGGAGGATCAAAGGGTACAAACTGCCAGTTATAAAATAAATAAGTCATGAGATATAATGTAGAGCATGATAAGTACAGTTAATTATACTGTATTGTATATTTGAAAGTTGATAAAAGAATAGATCTTAAAAGTTCTCATGACAAGATAAAAATTGTAACTATATGTGGTGATTGATGTTAACTAGATTTATTGAGGCAATTATTTCTCAATGTATACAAGTGTTGAATTATTATATTTATACCTGAAACTAATACAATATTGTATGTCAATTATATCTCAAAACAAATCTATACATACACAAATCTTAAGACCTAGCCATTCACTCCTACGTATTTACTCAATATAAAAGAAAATACAACCACACAAAGACTTCTACAGAGACATTCACAGCAGCTTTATTTGGAATAGCCAAAAACTGAAAATAAATGTCTATCAACAGGTGAAAACAAATGATGATATATATTTTTTATTGAGATATAATTGACATATAACATTGTGTAAGCTTAAGATGTAAAATTTGTTGATTTGATATAGTTATATAGTGCAACATGATCACTGCCATAGTTTTAGCTAAAAACTTCTGTCACATCACATAATTATTATTTCTTTTTTGCAGTGAGAACATTTAAGATGCAATCTCTTAGCAATTTTGCAGTACATAATACAGAATTGTTGACTATACTAATTATGCTGTGCATTGGAGCCCCAGAATTTATTTATCTACTAATTATATTGGTAATAGAGAAAAAACAACAACTGTAGCAAATGCTAACTGAATGTACTCATATTTCAAGAATATCCTCATTCTCTTACTTTTGCTGGCCCTCCTCTTGTCTGCCAGTGTTAGCAGAGCATGTTATTAGGTTTAATAGATCCAGGATACACGAGATGACAATTCTTTCTTATTCGATCTCATGAGGCTACACAAGGAACAGTTCATCTAATTAAAAGTGCCTTAGAAGCAATGTTCAGTACATCAACTTAAAAAAAAAAAAGTACAGAGAACACAAGAGAATGCAAAAAATATAATGAGGAAATTTTATGTGGTTTTGGTTACTATTTTACTCTACCTATTTCAGCAGAAATTTGAGGAGGCACACAAAACTATAAGGAATGAAGACTTTCTAATTAAATTAGAGCACTTAGGCTACATATAGTTGCTGTAATTGAAATTTCTCTCTGAAATGTTAAGCAGTTAGGTCCTAAAGGAAAACATTATAACTTAGCCATTACTAGGAAGCATTCCCTATATATTTCCACATAGAACTTCAGCTAGAATATTCCTGGCCTTTCTCTTCATTCCTCACTTACCCATAAGGAGGAGTGGCTTAAATGATTAGTACATTTAGGAGAAGATATGGGTTGTGCATGGTTCAGCAACTTCTAGGCTCTTCACAGAGAAGGTTAACACTAGCCCGTTCTCTACCATATGATAAGAAGCTGTGTCTTCCAAGGAGGCCCGAGGTTACCCAGTTTGCCTATAACAGGATAGGGAAATTCAATTTTAAGTTGATGTATGAGTAAGTTCAGTCTGGACATACATCAAAATTATGTCCTCCAATACAGCTTTTATCATACATAATTAGCTAACGTTTTTACTTCCAGTCTGGTTCTGTGTCTATTTCTCAATTAATTCTGCCAGATTTTATGTGCCAGGCTTCCAGAAAACAGAAATAAATTGACTCTATCTCAAGAGCTCACAGGTTGGTAGGGGAGAAAAACAAGCTAACTAGCAACTACTAAACGGTATGATAAGTATTGTAATAGAGGTAAATACAGGGTATGGTGGATGTACACAAGAATAGCATCTTCTTAGCCTCGGGTAGAGAGGAGTCAGAGAAGGAGACCCAGATGTGACATGAGTTGCATCTTGAAAGATAAGTAGGAGTTTCCTGGATAGAGAAGAAAGTAAGAAAATGTTCTAGGCAGGGGTGATCAACTAAGTAGCAAAGTAGGATAATATTTGAAGGAAAAATATATAAAATATTTAAAGATTTACTCATTATTTAGCTATGAATCATGAGAGGTTCAGTCTTAATACACTGAATTATTTTTGCATTCCTGGATTAAAATCTAGTTGATCATGATACATTTCACTATTAAAATGCAGTTGCATTCAATTTGTTAACGTTATTTAGGATTTTTGCATTTATTTCGTTATTAAGATTTGCCTACAGTTTTTTTCTTTTTTTCTGCTATTACTCACTAATTTGGTTTCATGGTTATATTAGCCTTGTAAAATGAGTTATAGTTTTCCATCTTCTTCAATGCTACGTAAATAACATTATCCCTAAAAGTTTTGAAAGACTCCATATTTAAAAGTATCTTAACCTGGTGTCTTTTTAAGGGGTAGAATTTTAGGAGCATTTGCTATGTCTTCTATTGTTGATCAGTTCAAGTTTCCTGCCTCTTCCTGTATTATTTCATAACTTATATTTCTTAGATGATATCCTATTTTGTCTAAATTTTTACTTTATTGACAGCTTAAACTTTGAGTATTCTTATAATTTTTAAACTTCTTGAATATTTACATAATTCTGTTAATTTTTTTGCATTTTCAGCTATTTTTTCTTTCATCAGTTTTGCAAGAGTATTGTTTGTTCTATTAGTATGTTCAAGGGACCAGCTGCTGATTTTACTTATCTTACCTGACCTTTCAAAAGTGTCAGATATGCATTTTCTGTTTCATCACTTAACTCTAATTGACACAAAATTCTTAAAAAAGAAACTATGGGAAATGACAGTAATTCATGAGAAAGGGGAGCCCTCTGGAGGCTGAAATTTCAAAGTTTAGCGTTTACCGAGATTGTACTTCATAATCAAAACCAATAAAAATAACCAATAAAAAGATAATAGAAAAAAATCACACTTATAGTAACAGCATATAAAACAAAAAGAAACATGAAATGCATATAATAATAGACAATGCTATATGGTACTTTCTATGTGCTAAACACTGTCTTAAGAACTTTACATATACAAACACATTTAATCTTCATAATAACTCTAGGAGGCACTATCCCCTATTCTACAGAGGGGAAATGAAGTACGCAAAGGTGAAGAAACAGGTTACATGGCTAGTAACCTGAATTTGGAATCCAGGCAGTCTGATTCTTGCACACATGCTCTAAAGAACTAATGCTCTATTGAAGTGTTGTGCGTGTACATACAAATACACAGAAATTGTAAAATTATAAAACTACTGGTATAAATGAGAGATTTGAGTAAATGGAAAACCAAATCAGGTTTGCTGATTTTGAAGACTCTTTCTTAAAATACGTCAATTCTCAAATTATAATTTTTATTCCATCTCAATCAGAATCCTAGTTTTTAAAAAAGTTGAATCTTGACAAAAGATTTCTTATGTTTATATTTAAGAATAAAAAAAATACTAGGATTTTTTTTAAAAAAAAGAACAATGAATAAATCTGCCACCCAGAAATTAAAATTTTAATAATTAAAACAGTATAAGTAAACCAACAAAGACAGCCAGAAGTAAACCATCAGTGGAACAAATTACAAATCTATAAAGTTTATGTATTTATATTTATATAAGAATTTAGCATATTGGAGTATATGATAAAAATGTTAAGTTAAAATTAGAAGGGAAAATCAATAACTAGCTAACTATATAAGAAAACTATTAAATTATAAACCTATTTTATACCTAACACACTTACACATAAACATGCACACACACATATATCCACGTAATCTCAAACATTCTAAATATAAAGGATAACATGATAAAAACAGTAAAAGAAAATATATTCAAATATCTGTACAATCTTTGGGACGGAGGTGGCCTTTCTAAACATGGCTCTAAAAGCATAAATAGTAAGGAAGAAATGATAAATTTGACTACATAAGAAAAAAATTGAAAAATTATTCTCTCAATTTTCTTCCTCTATACTGACTTTATATAGTATATAAAAACTTGTTTGTTAAAGGTGTGTGGCATTGGTGTCTTAAGTGAATGCTACAGACTTCAATCTAATGTTGCCTAAGATATTTTATCAGAATGGGAGGGTTTGTTTTCCTTCTGCTTAAAGGAACAATAAATACTATGTATGAGGATGAGTCACATCCTAAAGTGCTTTTATTCTTGGTGGCCAATAAATCTCTCATGACTCTCAACCTGGAAGTGTATGTTCTTAACAGACATTTACTCATTCATTCAGCACATATTAACTAACTACCAGGACCAAGCTATAGAGCTGGGATACAGTGGAGAACAAAACTCTGAAGTCACAGGTGTAGAAAAGATCCTCACCTGGAGACAGAATTCTTGGGTTAGAGTCTAGAGCACTTTTGCTCTTTGGCAGGTCACTTGATCTCTCTGAGCCTCGGTTTCTTTATCTGTTAATAAAGTATAATAATAACTTGGAGAATAGCTATGAAGTTTAGAACTAAACAAACACAGATTTATTGAGCTCCTAATCTTTGCCAGACTCTCAACACATACGAAATTCTACACAAGAGTATGTTGCTATCACAGAGCAAGTTCTCTGCTCTATAGGAGGTATGAGTAAAAGAAAGACAAAAAAGCATTGTAAATACTTGATGCCTGGTTTAGCATAGTTATTATGTATAGGCATTGGCTGACCACTAAAGGACTTTGATGAGTGTAGTGGATATAATTTAAATTCTAAAGAACTATGCAGATTAAATTTGAGACTAGGAGAACAGTTAGGAGAAAATTACAGTAGTCTAGGTGTCTTAGGGATACAGAAAAGTTTAAAATCAGAAGAATTGAAAGAAGTTTTAGAGAGAAAAACACATTATAGAGGAGAGAATGAAGATGAACATGAGAAGAAATAACCTATGAACTAAATTGTGGAGGTGAGTAGAGATAAGATAAAGAATCCAAGGGGAAAAATGAAAAAAATACTCTTTGCCTTATTTCTTTTTTTTTTTTCTGTGATACAGAATGCATTTTTGTAGGTAGCATAAATGATTTGGGAAATAAGGTAGAGTATAAATATTGAAAAACAATATTAGAGAAAAAAAGGAATACTTATCCACAGAAAAAAAGAGTAAAAAAAAAATGCCAAATGAGGCAACATAGACATTTTGAGATGAAAAGTGAAGAAACACAATTTCCCATTTAAAAAGAATGTGAAGTCATCTGTAGGGAATAGGATAAGTTTTATATATATGGCAAGAAGAATGTGGGGAGTGTGGAAATAGTTTAGTCTTTGGTTGGTTTAGATGAGGATTTCTCAGCCTTGGGCCTATTAATGTTTTGGGTTAGATAATTTTTTCTTATGGGAGATGGGGGCTTTCTTCCTCATTTTAGGATGATTAGCAGAACCTTGGCCTACACCTATTAGATGCCAGTAGCACCTTTTCCCCAGTTGTGACCATCAAAAATTTCTCCAGACATATCCAAAATACCCTGGGAGACAAAATCACCTTCACTTGAGAACCACTGGCCTAGGTATTGTTTGAATATGATAAGGGGTCTAACCATATGGATGTTGTCTTGAGACTCTTTCTCATGTCTAGAACATTGCTGGCACACATTAACTCTGCCTCTATTGGTATTGAAGGCTTAGCTGAAGCTGCATAGCATATATTAATAATAAAACAAATAAGCCTGAGTTTTATGGTTTTATGATTTTCATTAAAATTATGAAGAGTCCAGGTGCAGAACAGGTAAGAGAAACCAGGAAGCTAGAGGCCAAAAGAGGGGAATTTTTAAAGGAGAAGTTGGCTATTAGTGTCTATTTTTCTTTTTTCTTTTCTTCCCATAAGAGACATACAATTATCTAGCCTAATATTAAATTTGTATATATTTAGCGTATAGTAGGTGTTCAAAGTTATTTTTTAAATTAATTTATATTCTGAGGTATAAGATTGGGTCTAAGTTTAAAATATAAAGGGCAAGAATTGATATTTATAAAATCTTTTGACTTACAGGAAAAGCCTAACCTTAGCTTTTCACAAAATAAATTTTCCTGCATATTAAATTATTATTAATGTAATATCCTTCTTCCCAAATTAGTTCAATGTCTTAGCTCCTCTATTTAAAAAAATATAAAGCATAAATGCAATCAAGGATGCCTCAAACATTAAGACTTTTTTTGGAGAGAAAAAGAGAATGATTTTTCCACCTTTTGTAATGATCATGTTGGCTACCCTGGATATTTGTGACACTTGTTATAACTTTTTATAGTTTTAATTTGCAATTTTAGACCCTAGGAAGTTATATGTTTTATAAATTGGTTCATTTTCCATTAGGTACATAGTAGTGCTGTTACAGTTTTTGTGATTCTAATTGCTAGGTTAACCTGGGGAAATATCTAAATGAATTATCTAATCAATTATTTTTCTGTATCTCTAGAATGTATTTGTTAAAATAATAAAGCAGTACAGTCATGCTCTGGTTAGCAATGGGGACACATACTGAGAAATACACCATGAGGCAATTTCTTCCTGCAAACGTCATAGAGTGTACTTACACAACCCTAGATTATTATAGCCTACTACTCACCTAGGCTATATGGTATAGCTTATTGTTAGGCTACAAGCCTATATATCATGTTACTATACAAAACAACAGAAGATTAAATCAAGCATAAGAGAAAATGATGCAATCAAGAGCCACAATTTGTATGAGGCTGCTGCCGGCTTAACATAGATTACTATTTTACAGCAAACTTCTTTCATAGTAGAAAGAATATACTCTATAAAAAGTAATAAAAAGTGTAGTAAATACAAAATCAGCAACAGTCATATATTATCATTATCAAGTATTATGTACTGTACATAATTGTATGTGCTATACTTTTATATGACTGGCAGCACAGTCAGTTTCTTTACACCAGCATCGCCACAAACACGTGAGTAATGCATTGCACTATGATGCTATGATGACTATGACATCACTCAGAGATAAGAATTTTTCAGCTCCATTATCATCTTATGGAACCACTATCACATAAGTGGTCCTTCATTGACCAACATGTTATGTGGCACATGACTGTATTTCTTTTTTATACTCTCATAACTCATGACAATTTCCTTAGAAAATAACTAGTTATTTATACAAACATCTTATTTTTCCTGCCACACTGACAGAGTAGAATCATTTGTTCTCCCCAACTAGTATAGTTCTTTGCATGTATTATGTGCTTAGAAACAATCAATGTATAAATCAGTGAGTGAACAACTACATCTCATTGTATGGAAGTCCAAAGACCTGTATTCTAGATCTACCTGTGTAATTTTGGGTAAATTGCTTAACCTTACTGGACCATCAAATATGAGAGATGTTAAGGCAAGTGCTGCCCAAAGAAATATTAAAGTGTAGATTTAGCCCTTCCATTTTTCCCAAGGAAATGGACTCTAGAGCATAACTGTTTATTCTAGCCTCTAGCTTCTTTGGGGTACAGAGCCAAGTCTAAGCATGGATAAATTTTTTATCCTGGCCAAAAGCTTAGCTTAAGTGAATTTTTGAATGTGCGTAAAAGACTTAATAAACATGTGAGGTATGAAATGGTTCGGAATCAGAAAAACGTTGAGGGACTGAACATGTGGAACAGAGAACAACCATACTGTTTATAAAGACAAATGTTGCAGAAATAGGCTGCAATGACATCTGGCTTCTTTATTTGAAAAAAGGTAAACTATATAAAAATGAAATGTTAGGTTTCTCTTCTATACTTGTGAAAATTTTTCTTATGTGCTGACGCTACCACACTCTTTTCTAGCATCATTATCTAGTTTAATTAGATTAAATATGTGTGCTAAAATGTTTGCTCTCAGTCTATTGATGTAAAATAGTCCTTTACTGATCAAAAGATATTATGTGAGGCTACACCCATAAATTAGCAACCGCAAGACGAGTTACTTATGCAACACATTGTGCAATATTATTTCATTCCATACATCTAGATTTTCTGCATGATCTGGTTCAGACTGCAATTTTGCAATTCTGTCTCAAGCTGATTATCTACCATATTCATGCCATGCTCACTTTGACTGATGTCTGTGTGTGTGTGTGTGTGTGTGTGTGTGTGATACCTCATACACATTAGTGCTCCTGCTAAAACACTAAAAACTGACATGTAATAGACAATGCAAAAGAATTGTGATAGCCATTATTTCAAAATAACCTAATGCCAGATTTTAAGAAGTGAATTAAATATTCATTTCAGAGCCTTCTTTCAATAAGGCATTGTGTTAGTTACAAATTACATAAAGATAATTAACACATGGTTCATCGTCCACAATCTCAAGAAGATTGCACTCTGGTGGGGGAGGCAGACATGAATAAAACAATTATAATGCAAAGCATGAAAACTGTCCAAAGTGGGATGCTGACAAAAACTGTAAGAGTGCCAGCATGGTAACAACTAATTCTATCAGTGGGAGGAGGAAATATCTGAACTGGACCTTATCGAATAAATAGGCTTTCATCATGTGATCAAAACACATTATAAAACAGCAGGAACAAAGATTTGGAAGGAGAAGGATCCAGGAGATGTTCAGAGGATGGCCAATAGTTCAGGATTTAAAAGTAAATAGGATTGAGCGAGTAGCTGTTCCATGCTAAGAACTTCAGATTTTATCCTGTATGTGATAGAAAGATGAAAGAGTTTGAGCACGAAACTAATAGTCTCAGTTGTTTTAGAAATATCATCCTGGTGACAGTATATAGAATTGTCTGAAGAAATTTAAAAAAAAAAAAGAGCAACTTCAGTCAAGGATTTGTGAGCTTCTTAAAGGCAAAGATTTGTTTTCCTTATTTTTGCATCTTTATTGACTCATATTGCGTCTGGCACAAAGTATGTTCTCAGTAAACATTAAACACTATTACTATGGCCTCAACAACACAGCATGGGAATGCAACAATGAAGCTTAACATTACAAGATATTTCCACAAATGTTTGTAATTGATCTAGATAGCAGAGGGGTTCCCCCCACCCACCCTTCCTTTATGGCTACTTAGTTTAGTTAATACTCAAGTGTGTCTAAACTTGTTTTATTTCCACATAGATTCAGAATAATAATGGTGAAAATAATGGTGAATTAGAAATGAATGGGAAAAATAATCGTCCTAACATTCTCTTTATATGCATAATTTTAGAAATGATGCAGAAACATTAGCTACTAAGGAAAAAGAATGCATGATTTTGATGTGGTAAAATTCACTATTGATATATAAAGAAAATTACTTTAAGAAATTTCCAAAGATAAGCAGGAAGAAAATATTTGTAAAATATAAGGCGGGCAAAGAGTAAATATTCCTCTTAAAGAGTGAGTTCGTTGATTTTGCCTGGGTTTGCAATTTTGTCTCATCCTTTTTAGTTGTTTAATCTTGGGCAAGATATTTAAGTTCTCAATGTCCCAGTTTTTTCATCTGTAAACTGGGGTTTGGAAGATAGTACTTAGTTTATAAGTAGTTACAAAGTGTTTAAAATAGTGCTTTGCACATAGTAAAACTCAATAATAGTTAGCTATTTTTAAATTAGGATTCTTAATGTGGCAGAGATTACTATATATTTCCCCAAACGTTCTCTCTTCTTATTTAAATAATAGAATCTCCAAGTGGTAACTATGCACATGACTCTCTAGAATAAATACTGACTTTCTAGACTTTATTACAACTAAGAGTTACCATGTGACTAGGTTCTGGTCAATCAGATATAAGCAGAAGTGTCATGTGACAACTTATGGAAACCTTCCTGAAGAAACAACTGGATACTAACCTGTTCTTAAAATTAAACAGTATGAAATTGCTGAGGATTGGTGAGGATGCAAAGTAACAAGAACTCTTAAATATTGCTGGTGGGAGTGTAAATTTGTACAATACTTTGGGAAACAGTTTGGCATAAATGAATAAATGTGAATATAGGCATATTCAATAAGCCAGAAATTCATGCCTAAATTTGTATTCTAAAGAAATGTATATGTGTACTGGAATACATGTAAAAGGATATTGATAGCAGCATTATTTGTAATTGTCAAAAACTATAATAATCCAAAGGTCCATCAACAATGAATGGATAAATTGAGGTATATTTATACAATAGTATACTACTCAGCAAGAAATCGAATTAACATATATACATACAACAATGTCCTTGAATAGAAGCAAGAACCACCTAACACAAATAGTAAGATTCAAAGATAGGCAAAACTATATCATTTAGAAATGCATGCTTGTGTAAAACTTTTTTAAAAAGCAACACAATGATTACCATGAAGTCAGGATTATAGTAATCTCTAGGTCTAGGGGGAGATTTCCTCTAGAGAGAGTTGTGATTAGAAAGGTAAATAGAGCTTCAGAAATTATTCCAATGCTTTATTTCTTCAGTGCCTTGTTTCTTGAGTGGAGGTTGCATGGATGTTTCTTTAAAATAATTTTTTAAACTATACATTGTTTTATGTACTTTTTATATGAATATTATATTTTACAATTTTAATTACAGATATATCAAAAACATTGTGCCCTTGTCCTTTCTTCTTCCTTCTTTCATCCTGCTGCCTGAAACACAGACACTGCAATCTCAGACCACTGATAACAAGAATCATAACATAAAAATACCAGAGTAATGAGCTGGCAGGTAAGACCCTGAGGACTTTGTAGGGTGCAGCTGCCATATCAGTTTTGAACCTTTTACCTCTGTACTTCATTTACATGAATGAGAAATAAATTTTATATTTATATTTTGGAATTTTCCATTATATATAGCCAAACTTGATTAGTTCATTCTAATATACCTATACACAAGACCTTCCAAAAGACAACCTATTCAATAGAAAAATTGGTTGATCTCTTACATCCACGAACATATATTGTACACACAAACACACATATATACGTAATTAGGCAATTACTTTATGGAAGAAGAAATCTATAGGGCTCATTAACATCTAAAAAGTGTGTAATCTCAGCAGTAATCAGAGGAAGGCAAATTAAAACAATGAGATAATATTTTTCATGCAGCAGATAAGCAAACACTTTTAAAAGCAATATATTAATTTCTATTGAGTATTCAGGATAATGGTTTCTCTCAGGCACTGTTAATATAAATTGCTATAAATTTTGGAAGCTAAATTGACAATATCTATTAAATTTGAAATGCTCTTACCATTTGAGCCATCAAAGTGACACAGATCTGTATTATAGAAATAAAAGCAGTAATATTCAAAACCAATGTCCGAGAATTCTTATTGTGACATTATTTGTCAAGGTAAAAACCTAGCAACAATCTGTTAAATCCATCAGTAGAAGAATGTTTCGATAAATTATGTCACATTCTTACTATGAAATATTATATAGCTGTTAAAAATGAATTTTATGTATATGTCTTGATCTAGAAGGTTGTTCTTGATGTGTTGTTTGGTGAGGAAAATAAGTTATCAATTCTTATATAATTTGCCAACCTATTTTATGTATTCATTTCTATAAAAATTTATGTGAACTTGCAAGGTACGAAAAAATACATTCCAAATTAACATCGGTTACCTGGGATTCAGGGTAGTAATGGAGATTACTTTCTCAGTATTCACTTTTGGATGGTTTTACTTGTTAATGATGAGTATAACTATGTGTTACTTGTTTTATATGATTTTAAAATGGTTTTAATAAAAGATATGCATCCAAGAATGCCGAATAATTAATGTATCTCAATGCCAGATGAATATCTTTGTAATTGATTATTGCCAAACATTAAATTCATACCACTAAAGCAAACTGCACAAACCTGTACAAATAGATAACTTAAGAGAATAATGTGGCTTAACCACTGACATTTCAAAATTCATATTTCACTAATAATTAACTTGAAAGGTAACCACATGTTAGTAAAATGCAATCTTCTGAAAAGGAATTTAATGCCAAGCAATGTGATGGAAAGGGAGACAGGAGTTAATAAACACAGAGAAAAGGACAATTCTTCTTCCTTATCAGGTAGGTCTACAGATTCCCAGATGAGTATATGTGGAGGTGGCTATCAATCAAGGTATACAATCTTTGTGTTACAGTTCTAATTTATCTTCCTACCCCTCCTCAAATGTTCTTGAACCATCAAAGTACGGCCAACATATAGCCAGACACCTGAGTCATATTTGCCTCCTCTCTTTTGCTTTCCTCTTTCTCTGAAACTGTTTGGTTGCTAAATCGTCTCAGTTTTACCTTCTGCCCTTGCCCTCCCTCTGGCCCTGTCGCGTTTGGCCAGGATTAATTAATAACACTGGAGCTGCCACTACCAAACCTTTGCCTGGTTTTCCCAACCTTTCCCATCCAGCTCTTTCTAGCCTCCCGCCTGCTTTTCTACCATTATGATCCTTTGTACTGTGTGATCAAGGTTTTGACTACCCATAAGAACCTGGGCACTAACCAAGACCCACCTCCTGGCCCTCACACACTTGGACACCCCAGGTTGTGGGCAACTACTGAGGGAAGTGTCAGGAGCCCAAAGGGTGGGGCAGGGGCGGGGCCTGGCCTGGCTGGCCAATGGAAATGCTGATATCAGGGTCATAGGTCACATGTCAGTGGGCGGGAATTTTTTCCAGCGAAGACCAGTAGGAGGCAGTTTTACTTCCCATAAAAGCTCTGAGGGGCTGGAGGAACGGGAAATGTTCTTAAGCTGAGGGGGAGAAAAGATCAGGGTGGCCTAGAGTATGGCATCTCTGAAGCCTCTAGAAAACAGAGTTATGTAGCTCTGTGAGAACAAGACCCCAAAGCCAGCGTTCACTGCGCCTAATTAGGTGAGACTAGAAGATGTGAAAGACGGAAAAGCCAATGGGACTTCGATCCACTAAGTAAAAGTCGTACGGCTTAAACAATAAGAAAACCTATGAACCTCGCTTCTTCTGAGATTTTACATGGCTGAAGTGTCGTTTTTATGTGAAGAAGTGAGGAAGGGGAGAAATCTGAGGCCTTAGGCTGGTGGAAAAAGATGGGAAGGCAGCCTGAAGAGTCACACTCACTCATGTGTGGTCTTACATAATTTTGGGACTTATACGCCATTATATATATGTACACTCTCTCTAGATATATGTACAATTTTTATTTGTCAGTTATACCTCAGGGAAACTGGGAGGAAAAATCTTAGGAAAACTTACTTTTCTACCTTGTACCTAAAAGTACCCGACCTAGTTATTTATGTGCATTTCTATTTTGGCCCAATAGATACCTAAGTCAGCAGGTAGCAGAGGAGAAATAAAATCTTTAAAAACAGGTAAGAAAAAATATTTCAAGAATTGTTGCAGTTTTTAAATACCTTTTCTCTAACCATGATTTTGTTTGTTTCCCCCCTTATCTTTCATTTTAGAAATAAGGGGAATTTATCTCTCTTCCTATCCATCCACCACTATAAGATGGATTTAAATATTTGTAATGCAATGAAATTAAGTTGACAGATGAAAGAAATTCTATGAATGTATTTAACATGTATCGAATTTAAGTACTATATATTTAGATGAATTCAAAAGATTAACTTCAATAGAGCAGTAATTATTGTTTAAGGTGGTTGAGCATGATAAATACAAAGCTAATAGAAATATTAGGCTTCATAAGAAAGGGAAATTTGAGATATATGCTGACAAACTGAATGGATAAACTAGATAGAGTTGGGTTTTTTTTTTTTTTGAAATGACTTCTAAAATGAGGCACAGTCAGATAATTTTTTCTGAAAGCACAATATCAAGAAATGGAAATTGTAGAAGAAATATTTGCTTTAAAGATACATAAAACATCATATGGAAAAGTTATGAAAGTACAATGATTGGAAATATTTCCAGAAGAGATTACCAGTAAGAAAATGCTATATCAGCATTGTTTAAGAGTGAAAGAGGATGGCAACATTATGTATTCCTAACATTTGTTGACAGACACCACAGAAGCTAAGTGTTAAAAATAATTCAGATAACTTACTGAATTTATTTTCATTGGAAAGCTTATTGCAATATCCAAAATGCCTTGCAATTCCTTAATCAAATAAAATAGTTATGTTCTATGTTAAGAACTTGGCTCTTAGTTTTTTTAATCAAGTACTTGAGTAGTTAAGAATGTTCATTTGATGATAAATGAAAATAGGAATAGACTTATAGTTAATGTAGATGAGATCTTCAGGTCTTCTGGTATAGTACCTTTACTATAGATTAATAAAATAGGTAAACCTCAAATTTAAAATGATAGCGAAACGAAGGCAAGACATTTGGATTACAATGTATACTTCATCCACTAAATACTTACTGACAAACTACTATATGAAAACTTCTAGCTTACATTTGAATTCCAGAAAACATTTTGAATGACTAATCAAAATGCTAAGAACTATCTGACAACCTGGGCCCTGTCCTAGAGTAACTTTTCTAAACTGTAATTCCTCTGGTTCTTATGGAAATAAGAACCATCTTGGACTCATTTAGCATTCTAAATTTTAGTTATTGCTTCTTTCAATGAATTTGTTGATTTACTAATACTGACCCACTTACCTAGGAATAATATGCCATAGTTGTTTTATTGCAAATGAGCTAACGATTAGAGAATTCTAATTTCAGGTTTTTTATGTTCTAAGTAAGAGAGTAGAACTTCTCAAATCACTGCATTACTTCAGCAGTTTTGTTCTTGGTTATTTCATTTCAAGGCTACTTAAGAAATATGGTTATACTGAGAAAACCATTCTACCAGTCTTGTGAGCTGCAGCTTCTTTTGCAACAAAATGATCACATTAAATGTATTTCAGTCCACAAACTAGAAGCTGTGTGTACTAAAGAAAATGAAAATATATTAATTTTATATCAACATATATCATTTTTATATTAGATAAAATCATTAAGTTATGTTTATAGTTAATTTTTTACCATTTGGAGCGTTTTAAAATTATTTTTGTTTTTTCAACTTCAATTTTATTGTGGTAGAATATACATAACATAAAATTCATAATTCTAACCATTTTGAAGTGTACAATTCAGTGGAATTCAATACACTTACACTGTTGTGCAACCATACATTATTATATAGTTCTATAAGATTTGCATTGCTCTCAAAGGAAATCCTTTGGGAATCCTAAGCAGTCATTTTCCATTTCTACAATCCTCCCAGACTCTGGAAAACGCTAATCTTATCTCTCTCAGATCCTTTCTTTAAATAAATGAAACAAAGTTTTGTGATTAAGAATGATTTTTTGCTCTTGGCTTTGTTATTTTACCAACATTTAATTTTAATTTTTATATTTACAGAGGTTGAAGGTACTTTCAAAGAAAGAAGATATGTTTTCAACATTTAAATATTGCGCAATAGACTATTTATATGAGGTAGGATGTTACTGGATTATTACTTATTTACTAAGTATTATGATATCAAAAATGTTATCTGAATTTACTATATAATTATGATAATTTTCCTTAGAGTAATTCTTAATCTAATTGCTTTGAGATTCATTTAAAATTGCTTCCTACTTTTATATACCTTAAAAATGCCACTTTTGGAGAGAAATTATAGACAATTTATCATGAAGTTAAAGTGTCAGCAGAAAAAAATGGAAACTCTTAGAAAGTTTGGGCTGCTTTATGAACAATCTTGAGTAATCTTTATTGACGATGTGGGGAAAAAGCAATTTCAGTTATCTTTATGATAAAATAACAATAACAACATGTATTCAACACATTATGGTCCAGATACTTTGCTATTTTGCTGGATTATATCACGTGATCATTTGCTCTTTTGAGTGTCATTTGAGTGTCATAACTACTCCTTGAGGTAGATACTATTATTACTCAGGTTTTACAATTTTACAGGTAGGAAACTGATGTCTAGAGAAGTTAAATAACTTGTACAAAGCTGAGACTCAAGCCAGAAACATGGTTAAGAGCTAATTGGAGTACTTATACAACAAAGTTCACTGTTCTTATGATCTTAATTGTTAAGTTAAATTTTAGTTCTCTTTATAACTTTGACCCCATTTACCAGGAAAAAAAAATACTCCAATATCACTAACACTGTGTTATATTTTACAGAAAATAAGAAATACATATAGGGATCTTCAGGTTTTATTAAGTGAGGGAAGCAAATGTATCATTATAACATATATATAGTAGAGAATCAGAAGTCATTGTTATACAAATATATTTATGAATATAGTGGCCACTTGAAAAACTAGTCTGTACTCATACATCCTCAAACTTTTATCCTTGCCATGTTATCTTAGTTTCTTGCTCATGTACCACACCCCATGATACAGTACAAATATATTAATCAATGACAAATCTTATAAAAATACAAGATTTTTTAAAGTTCATGAAAAGTGTTGAAGAACCACTCAAATAATAGCTAAATCTATTATTAAATGAAGATCTTGCAAAATTAGATCAGTTAACAAACAAGAAAAGAATGGTTTGAATATCAAGGAAGTCAGAGATGCCTTGGGAAATCCTCAAATATTTAATGCCTTGATTAAATCTTCAAATATGTAATGCCTTGGTTAAATCCTCAAATATTTTCTAAAAATATCTTCTTTATGATCAAAGGTGAAATAATGACTAATATCATGCATGTCATTATACAGTTTGTGGGAAAATTATGACAAAAAGCTATTATAAGCTAATTATAAACAAAATTTTAGTAGGTATAAAATTTCATTTTTATAACTTTATTTTATTCTTTTAGGTAAACTACCCATCAAGCTGTTTTTCCTTCTTATTGTGAACCTTTGATCTTCATTTTACATCAATTACTTTAACTGATTTTTTTTGTACCATTTATTCTTGGATGACAAGGACCTCTTATTTACTATATTATAACACCTTTGGCAAATATAAAACTTCTAGAAAATACTTAGAAACTATTGTTTATCTAAATACATAAAATAATGAATTTTGTGGGAAGTTGAGAGTCACTGAAGGAAGACTTTATAAAAGAGCTATTGCTTAGATGAGCCTTGAAAAATAAATAGGATTTTGATAGCTAGAAAAGAATAGCGGGACATTTTTCAGGGGCACACTATAGACTATGCTGTTGATAAAGAAATGACTGCTAAATGTTAAATACGGTAGTGAGGAGACAAGTCTAATTAAAGAGAATAATTGATGTTAGAGAGTAATGGGAGATAGAGCTGGAAAGTAAAGACATAATCAAATTATAGAGAACTTTGATTTACTGAACTGATTTAACATCCTTTTAAATAAATAGTTTTATTTATTAGATTTTTAAAAATTAGAAACATTTGATGATTGTCACAAGTGAAACAATGCAAAGACATAGAAAACAAAAGTTAAAACAACCATTTATATTAAGTGAAAAAAAAGCACATTGCAAAATAGTATATAAATGATGTGATCCCATGTTTTGCCAAATACACATTTTAGCCTAACCTAGAAAAAAACTCTATCGTAAAATACACCAAATTATTGCTGGTATTACTAGGGACCTTGACTTTCTCAGAATGTGGTTCTGTGTTATTCGGTATTTTATAATGAGCATATATTACCTTTAAATGAAAATTTAAAAGAATAAATAATTTAATAATATAAATATTATAAATAAATATGTTAAATCTGTTAAATATGTTAAATGATTTTATAATCTTACTTTTTTGCATAGACTGTAGTTAGAAAGAAGTTTGGTGAAGATTTTTTATTTCTTCGAATTCCTTCATGTTTATATCAAGATGGAAATTATCAAGCAGGAGTTGTTGATGATAAATTTAGGAGGCCATGGACGAGAGGTATATTTTATTTTTATTTCTCAAAAATCCATTTTAAAGATTCAGAGTTTAGCACAGTATTAAGAACATGCAGTACTTTCTCATTAAATAAAATGCATTGCATTTATTCATTTTTATGACAGAATTGGGGTGACAAAGTAAGGAATTGGAAAGCTTATATTTGATACGAATAGAACAAATAAAAATATATAGGAAATAAAGTCTTAACATAGTCTAACATTTGTAAACATTGGTTGTATTATAATAGGATCTTGCTCAACTGTAGGAGGGCTACTGTAAGTTGTAGTGAATACAAAACTTTTTAAATGTATATATACAAAATATTATCTTTTGCTTTTATCATGTCATGGACTTAAGAAAGAGGTAGCCTCCACAGACAAGACAAGTCTGTTAACAACATTTATTTAGCATATATTGTGTACCAGTCACTGTTATGGTCCTGAGGACAATTACTACTAAGACATAGAAATAGTTCCTGCCCTCGGTGGGTTTTCAGTCTGGTAAGGAAGATGCAGCAATAAAATCACTAAATATATAAACAAATATCTAGTATTGATAAATCTTTAGAGAAGACACAATCGTGTAATTTGTTATGAAATTTCAGGAGTAGGGAGTACAATAGACAGTTTCTGAGATATATAAGGCTTTGCAGGCCATAATATGGAGTTTGCTTGTTTGCTTACATTATGGCCAATATAGTAGGTCATTGGACAATTTTAAAAAAAGGAGTGACATAATCTGATTTATAATTTAGAAAAAATCATTCTAGTTGTCTGGAGGATGGATGAGGTAGGGATTGGGAGGCAAGAGCCGAGACAGGAAAGTCAATCAGGAAAGTATTGTAGTGGTTCCAGATCTAGAATACTGGGTAAATCTACATGCTATATAAAAGATAAGAGTGGCTTGGATTGGGCTTATAGTGATGAAGATATGAGAAGTGGTTGCAATTAAGGTCCAGCCAACAATGAGAGGGTTTAAAAAATAGAATAAAGAATTTCTTCTAAATTTTAGACCTGAGAGCCTGGGTGGATGGCAATGCTATTTCTTAAGATAGGGAAAGGCTCATGGAGAAGCCAGTTTGTAGCTAGAGTCAATAGCCCTGCTTTGGCCAGGCTAAAATGCTAATTAAGCATCTACGTCAAGAAGGCAATTGGTAATATTAATCTTGATCACAACTGGAGTTTCAAGTTGGAGTCATCAATATGTAGATTGCACGTAAACTCATAGAACTGGATGAAGTCACTGAGAGCATGAGTATGAATAGAGCAGAGAACCTAGAATGGAGCTTTGAAACACTCCAACAGTTAAAAGGCTGATATAGAAGGAGGAACCACCTGAGAAGACAAGTAAGATAGGAAATCCAGATGAGTGGGGTGTTTTAGAATTCTAAAGAAGAAAGTATTTCAAGAAGGAAGTAGTCACAAGCATTCGTTCTTATTAAAAGGTCAAGTAAGATGAGGATAGTGAGTTGACTATTAGTTTGACTAAATGTAGATCATTGATATCTTGGGGGGGATAATAATGAGAATGATTATTTAAATATTTGGATATTTGGGAAAATTACATTGTGAACAAACAAAGGTAATACTATAATGTCAGAGGTATATATTTAGCTTCATTGTATTAAGAATAAAAGAAAATTCTAGAAGCTAATGTTTACCATTCTCCTTTCTAGTCTCAGCTGTTTCAGTTCGGGGAATGAGTGATAGCTCAATCTTGGACCAATGGAAAGCAAGTCTCTTTGTGGAGGATTTTCTTGAGAAGCATGTGTCCTTAAACTCAAATTTTCCTCTATATCTTGGAGATAAACAGTAAGTGCTACAGACAACAAAAGAGAGAATATCCTTTCCTTTATATCTGCACAAATTTTCATCTTTTATCTGAAGAATAAGCACTAATCTGACCATAAAGGAAAGGTTAAGAGAAGTGATTACATCCTTTTTTTATTTGCCCTCATCACATATTAACCATTCCGTAAGCATTTGTGTTAGAAAAACACACAGAAATAAATATGTTATTAAGCTTTTAGTCGATATAGACACTTTGTGTCTATAGAATGTTCTTCATAGTAAAATCAGTTTTTGCCCTGTACTATAAATGCAGATTTAGGGCTGTTTTCTAACATACTTTGTCAAAATGTTATTTATTATTAGTTCAGTCATTCATCAAATATGTACTGAATATTATACTGCTTGATACAGGATACAAAAAATGAATAAGACACAATCTCTCAGCACAAGAAAATGTAAAATATAGATTTACAAATAAATAATTACAATACAATGTGGAAAGTTCAATAACAGAGATAGGAACAGAAAGATAATATGAGGAACATCTGACCTATTCTACATTATTAATATAGATGTAAATTAGATATTTCAGTGCAAATGTAAATAATTTACTCTCTTGCTTTACTTCATGCAAAGAATGCTGATCAGATGCAGGAAGGATTTAGTTATTCACATTTTCAAGTTGTAGTGATTTAAGTTTTTTTGGTTGCACTTGAAAGAAGCAGTTTAAATGTGTCTAGACTCTAAATATAGAGAAATCCAATATATCATTTCTGTCATTTAGGAATTCAAAAGTCAGGTTAGGAAGATAATATATAAACAGGAAAAATTAATAATGTAAGAATTAAATTACATGATGACCATAAGATCACAAGGCATAAGGCCAATGCAAAGTATCTGTTGCATGACTGAACTCTTCATCAGTGAGGAAGCAGAAAGGTATAGCGAAAAGAGAGCTCTGTACTGTGAATAAGTCAAGTACTAATTACTTGACAAGTCATTTTATCTCTCACTTTCTTTATCAGTATAATGATAATGAATCAGTGCTCCTTAAACTTAAAGTACATATGAATCACCTGAAGATCTAATTAAAAATGTAGATTCTGATTAAGTCCAGTAATGGGGCCTGAGATTCTGCACTTCTAATATGCTCTAAGGTTTGCCGATGCTGCTGCTCCATGAACCTCCATTGAGTAGCAAGATACAAGATGATCTCTAAGATCTCTTTTCATCTTGTGAGTTAGATTGGTAAGGCTAGCTATGCATTTATAAGCAGGAGAGATCAGCTTCACAAAGAAGTAGGAATTGAGCTTGAGCTGGACATTGAAAGAGAAGACTAACAAGAGTAAACATTTTAGGCAAAAGAAACAGCATGTCTGAAGGCATAGAGGCAGGACTATGCCATAAGTACTAAATGAAGGCAGTAATCAGGCTACTTTGGCTCAAACAAAATATTCCTGTATGAAAGAAATGGGAGGCCCTAAAGGAATGGACAGCTGGTCATATATGACTTTTCGTTCATTTTGCAGTACTGATATATAGTTCATGGCAAAGAAGACACCTGGAATAAGATTTACTTTTCTCAGTTTCCCTGTAGCCAAACATAGCCATGTGACTAAGTTCTTCCAAATGTAATATAAGCAAAAGAGGCTTATGATATTTCTGGTGAATATCCTTAAAAGAAAGTGGCATAGTTTTCTTTTTACTTTTCTCCTTCCTGATGCTGGCATATAGATATAATGATTGGTTCCAGCAACCACCTTGGACTACACTGACAAGAATTAAATCTAGCAGTGGCATAGTGGAACAAAAGGAGCCTCAGTTTCTAACAAAATTGTGGAACTGCCTTACTAGCTATGAACTTCTAACCTGTAGACTTTTTGTGTGTTTAAGCCACTATTAATTTTGATCATGTAGTAAAATTTAAATTTTTAATAACCTTTATTTTTTATAGCCAGTTTTGGTTCAGAGCAAAATTGAGCAGAAGGTACAGAGATTTCCCATATTGACATTTAATTCTAAATTATTGAGGAGCAACTACAGTTTTGTTACCTATTAGAACTTAAGAATAAACATTCTGATGATTAGCACTACTTAGATTTCCTAAACTTTGCTATTCCAAATACTCTATCTTACCTTTCTTTGTTTCTTGTTTCTATTTTTGTTACTTCTTAATATTGATTCTCAGACCTCAGTGCTTTTACCAATTTGTTGGTATACTTTGTTTTAACATATGTGGGCATTTTCTGCTATGTATTCCCTAAAAACCTGTGTTATACAAAATTGCACACCAAAAGTAACAGAACATACAGGAAAATTAGTTTCTAAAGTCCAAGCTATGTGACAGAGCAGTACCACAAATAATAACTATTCTAATTTTAAAAAACTATCAGCATAGATTAAAAGATGTTAAATTCCTAACAAATAAATATGTATTAGAGTAATGAAGCTAGCTTGATGGATAGGCTAAAGGAAGGGTTGAGACTATTGAACTAGACAAGGCAAAATGCAAAAATATCAGGGAGACCCATGCAATAAGCTTCTGGCTTCCAGGACACTGCACATAGCAAAGAGAACAAGAGGAAGAACATATAATAATATTAAAATTCTCTATTCTTTCATGGCTTGCAGCACTCAGATGATTACAGTTGAATGCAGGATGTTGCATGTATATTTTCTGTATGCCTCATAACAACTATGTGAGCTCAATATTACTATGCCGATATTATGTATGAAGATTAAGTAACTAGATCACAGTCATGCAGCTAGTCAATAGGGGGAACTAGTCTTCAAACCCTCAAACCCCAGTCTGTCTGACTTACAACCCTAAACTTTTTTGTTTGGCTTGGTTTATGTGTCAGCTTTATAGAAATATGATTTATATCCATATAATTCACCCATTTAAAATGTCCAATTAAGTAGTTTTAGTATATTCACAGAGTTGTGCAACTGTAACCACAATCAATTTTAGAACATTTTCATCAACACAAAAAGAATCAATGTTCTTTTGAGTAATATGGACCTGAGTGAGTTGAAATATTTTTTTACGTACTTTGTATTTTCTTCAAGAGTAAAGGAGAAACTTTAGAGATTTTTCTATCTATGATTTTTAAGATATGGCATATTTATTTTTTCTCCAATTACACTAGAGAATTATATCGATTTTGGTTGTTTAAGTCTGTATACGGAATTATTAAGGATAAAATATTTAGAATATCAGAAAAAATGGTATATTAGGATATGTAGCTAAATTGCCAATAATATATATTTATTTGTCGGAAAATTAATTAGAAATATCTCTTGCGAGTTCAAATATCTCAATAGTATAGACAATATAAAAGGTTGGATAATTATATATAAGGAGCAATCTGGCAATGTATGGCAAAGTCTAAAAATCTATATACCTTTAACTTCATCATTTCCATTTTTAAGAAAAGTATTTTGAGAAAACAATTAGATGAGTACACAAAGATATTCCCTGCATTATAATAGCAAACAAGTACAACAAATTTAAATTTTCAGCAGTAGGGATTAGTTGACTATTGTTTTTCACCAAGACAATGAGATCCTGTTCATTTATTCAAAAATGAAATGAATGTACATTAATTGACATATAAATATATTCATACTTTACTGTTTATCAGAGAAAGCAGATTACAGAATACTATGTACATGAATCCATTTTTGTTTAAAAATTCTCAAAATAATTATTAAAATACATAATTTTAAAATTTATTTCTTGAGTGGTGGGACTATGGGTAATTTTTCTCTGTATCTGTTGGAAGTTGGTATTAGTTTTTCTACAGTGAACATATACTATTTGTTACTAAAGATGTTTTAAAATAAAACATACATAAAATCAGTAATTTTGTAATGTCATAGAAAAACAGTTACAGGAATGGCGACTCAGATTAACTATGAATTTGAGGAAGTCGTTCCAAGTTCAAATCCAAATTCCCAAAATGAAGTCGAGGAAGCCACCTTACATACTCCTGAGGACTACAGTGAAGTTTTTACACCCATCAGTTTAGAAAAATGGCCATTACCTCAAGCAACAAACCAAGGTAAAACATTTATTTCCATTGTGATAAAACATTTCTTTCTGTTATACATGTTTTAATTCCTGTGAGTTTTTTGTTTTATTAAATTTAATTTTTAAATTTTTTTACAGATATCTACCTGCAAAATTATAATTCTAAGCTTTGCTACATTAGGGAAATAGTCTCTCTTTGATATTAATCCCTTTTTTGTATATTAGGTTGTTTTTGATGTTTTAGTGTGCTGGACCTCAAAATAGCCTCAGAGATTTGACAATAGTGTGCTCATAGCATATTGCTATAATAATAATATTAACATCAGTGTACAGATCTGATGTCATAGCTATCTGGTATAACTTTAAATTAATTGATTATTAAGTAATGTTTATATTTTATTTTCCAAAATATCCTAAAGATTTTCAATTTCATTTGATTTATGTCAAACCATAATTCAAAGTAGAGATGAAATAATATTAGGTCAGGAAATTCACCCAGTTTTTACAAATTTACCATAACTAATAATTAAAAGTATTTTTATCCAAAATATATTCTGAATCTCTCATTTTACTAGAAGGTGCTGAATTCTTCCAACCATATAGAAACTTGCTGAGGACTGTCTTTCTTGTATGCATAATAGTCTAGGCCCTTTTTAAATAAAAAATCTTGAGGCTGTATTATACAATTGCTATTATCATTTAAGGTGTGCTATAGCTTGAGCCTGAACAATAAATTAGTTCTTTTACTGCTCTCTTTATATAGATACATAAATTGTATAAGATTTTTAGAGTTTACGAATAAGTATGTGATGATATATACATAGTTAAATCTCTAAGGTTTTGGAAGAAAGTAAGATAGAGTGATTGCATTAAAGTCCAAATTTGAGAGTATGATATAGTAGGAAGAGCCTAAATTTAGAATCAGAAGATTTGATCATAGTCTAAATCTACCCTTAAAAAATAGTACAAGTTTGGGACAGTTATTTAAAATTTCATGGTTTTCAATTTTCTTCTACAATTTATTTTAATTTATTTTTTAATTTCTTATTAAAATATTGTGGAGCTCAAATATATGTGCATATAAAGAGATGGTTTGTAAAAAAAAAATAGGCTACCCAAACATAATTATTAATATTACTGTTGCAAACTAGAAGCTACTATTGGCAAATTTTATAATAGCTATCATCAGCTCGAATCAGAAGCATCTTTACAAGTCAATGAATGAAAATAGGCTTGAGTTTCACAAAGAAATAGATTCATAGATACAAAAAACAAACTTATAGTTGCCAGATTAGAGGGGAGCTGAGAAGCTGGGTGAAAAAGGTGAACAGATTGAGAAGTACAAATTGGCAGTTACAAAAATGTCATGGAGATATATAGTACAGCACAGGGAGTATAGTCAATAATATTGTAATAATTACGTATCATGCCAGATGGGTACTAGATTTATGGGGGAGATTACTTTGTAAGTTATATAAATGTCTAATCACTATGTTGTATACCTCAAACTAATATAATATGTCAACTATAATTGCAAAATAAAAACAAAAATTATTAAATACATACGAATTTATATTTTATATTTTTTATGAGTCCTGTATCATTAGATTTCCTTCTTTTTTAAGACAGACCAATATTTCCTGTGTATATAGTGATTTCATTGGCCATCTGTTTCTTCCTTTACAACATTTATATCTTTTTTGGGTTCACTGTGCCGACTGAGATTTCCAGTACATCATTCAATAGAAGTAGTGATAATTGCCATATATGTCTTGTTACTGACAGTAAAGGAAAACTTTAGTGTTTTGCCAGAAAAAATGGTGTAACTATCATCTCAATGTTTGCTTCATTTTCAATGTTTACATCATTCTCCATGGTGAAATGTTAGAAGAATTTACTAGGTTGAGGAAGCTTCTTTTTGTTCTGAGTTTGCTAAGAGCTTTTTTTGATCATGAATGACTAGGTTTTTATGTATATTTGAAAATCATTGATTTTATAATTTCTTACCAGACACCTTAGTTTTCACTTAATTATCTTGTATTTTCTAGGTAGACAAAAATATATTCTGCAAAGAATAAACCTATTTTCTTTCCTGTCAATAGACCTCTTTTTCTGCTCCTTTTCATAACTAGCCAAATTTTTTTTCCTCGTGACAGTTTAACACTTCTCTACAATAGAGGAAAAGTCTCCTTATCTGTGTTGGTACATATAATAGGAGTAAGCACTTCAGGGAATGGTGTATAGCCATACGAATATAAGGAAGTAGCTCCCTTGCTGAAAAACAAACGAACAAAAACCTTTTTATAGGTATGAGGAATTGTGGTGTGATGCTGCCATCTAGCGGCATCATCTAACAAGAGTGGTTAGAAAACAAGACTGAACTCCCAGAAATACCAGGATTAACTAGCCTGTTGGAAGAGAAGATGGCTAGAGGGTCTGTGTTTACCAGTTGAATGTGCAAATGGGAATATAAACAAATGCTGTTTGTGTTTTTGCTATTAATATGACTTTATTAATATTTATGAAATGGATATACAAATGAACCATCCTTAAATTTTCTCAGATAAGCATTGCTTAGACGTGGAATATGATGCCTAGCTTTCTTTGGTGTTTCATGAATAGCCCTGGGCCACAAGATTGTTAAGAATTTAACAGGTTAACAATCTCTTACGCAGCTAGTTTGTATAACAAGTTCTCTTTTGACGTTTCAAGTTAGCACCAGGAGAAGGGAAGGTCCCTGTCTGCCTGCTTTATATCACATATTTATTAAGCACATGCACACCAGTGATGTAGTTGGTCATGGGGACATCACTCCATGCTACCCCTCTCTCATGCCATTCTAAAATTACTTAACTGCAACACCACTACTTATCACAAGATACCATTGCTCCCCTTCAGGGTGGATTTTACTTTGGGGAGCTTGGCTTTCCGAGTAGTTCCTCATCTGAGCTTACATTTTTCTTTTTCTCTTTCCACCCCAGAGCTTTTTGAAGAATGGAGCCAGGATTTGCATTCTCTCCCTTGTTTCAGAACCTGTTAAAATTCTGACACAGCTAAGATGCTAGAGTAACACAAACATAGTAGGGTAGGGATAGGGAGGAGAAATTTATTCTAGTAAATTTCTGTTAGCAGTAGTGTTTTCTAATATGTAAGGTATAATCACATTCTCAAGTAGAGACTTTGCTATGTAATTTTCATTGTAACTAATTTTATAACAGACATGTTTGAATAACTTTAGAATCAGAGTTGGTCTGACTTGTAGGTTTCGCGGACTATCTCCATTCCCTACATGTCAAAGTCTCTAGGGATGAATTAAGAGGCAAAATGATGGAAAGAAAAGATTGGAGTCATCAAACGTCAAATGCTTTTATTTCCTTACAATTCCATTTAAGCTATACCTGGCTATTTTGAAGCATAAGGCTACAAGAGATTTTTCTCCATTGATTAAATTAATTTTTGTTGAAAAAATATGAGCCATTATAACTCTTTCAGGTTATTGTTTACTATTCAGTGTACTAAATAATATTAAATTTTATTGAGCTTTTATCTATGTACCAATACTATGCTACATTCTTTAATTGCACAAGAAAAAACTAAAGAATTAAAAATGTGTTTGAAACCTCAACTTTATCTAATGGCTGACTATAGTAACTATCTAGATCCTTTTATATAACTTTTAGATTTTTTCTTATTCATTTACATTTCTTTTTTTTCAGATTTGTTTATTGATGAAGAAATCATTTTTGCCTGTAAAAATCATCTACCAACCTTACATGCTCTATTGAGCAGGCTAAAACTGTTTTTGGTAAAGGATCCCCTTTTAGATTTCAAAGAACAGGTCTTCACAGAAGCTATTTTTTTCAGGTACCCAATTGTCTAATGTTGTAAGTATTTTTAAGAGGAAAAAATATTCTTTGTATGCTCACAAGTCTAGATCTTATCAATATTTTATCATTGCTCTATCTCAGCTCTAATTTTAATTATTATATATTTTGATTGGCTAAATTTAGTATGTAACTTGCTATTAGTAAACACTAATGTAATGTGGCTTTTTTTTTAAGTGAACGCTTCCCTTTTCAAGGAGATGTGAAAGGTCTTGCAAAAGATTTTTACATGGATAAAGAGAACTTTTGTAAGGAGAAGCTAGAAGATATAGCAGATTTAAATGAAATATTGCTTTTGGTAAGATTTTTATAAAAGTGGTAAAGCATACTTAAAATTTTTAGTAATATACATTGACAGTCTTCTATTGTCAAGTTGAAAAGACTTGATAATGGGTTGTACATGTATCAGTTAAATCAAATTTACATCTAAGATAGTGGTTCTAAACCTTAGCAATACATTGGAATTACTTGGGGAGTTTTAATAAAATATTTAAGCCTGGGTCCTACCTAAATATATTCTGATTTATTGGTCTGGCGTGAAGCCCACATATAGGGAATTTTAAAACCTCTCCTAATGATTTTAATCATTATACTTGGTATAGGACATTAAGTGGTTATTTTCCAATTTAAAAATTGGAGACTGGCACTAGAAAGGTTGATTTGTGAGTCATAAAACAGGTATACTACTTGAACAATAAGAGAAATCATCTCATTGAAGGAGTAAGAAAAAGGATGGTATGAGACTGCATTTTAGGTGCTGCCTAAAATGATTAATAAGAAAGACAACATCTTTGTATATTAAAGGTCAATCTTCTCAAAAGCAGCCCCTCTTTTTTAGTATACAGTTCCAATAGCATGCAAATTGTTTTATGATGTTAATATGTAAAGAATTCTAGCAGTTGAGAGTGCAAATAATTTTTCACAGTTTAACAAGCTCAAAAAACTAGATTCATATAGATTAGATACCTTTACAAAGTTACTTTGAACATTTTTTAAAACAATTGAAAATGTTATATATCTTAAATCATTCAAAGGAGATTATATGTAGATTTCTTAAGTCATTTAAAGTGTTGCCTTACAATTAAAAATTTTACCACATGTGGTAAAAATATTAATTCACCTAGTAACACCTTTTCTCCATTCCTCCTCTTCCTTTCCTAGTTAACTCTGAGTTATGCACATAATACAGTCTTGCTGAGAAACCCAATTCTGTAGGAATGAAAGAAACATTCCAGGGAGTGCAGTGACAATCCATTCCATTCCATCTACTCCTTTTCACTTCACCCCATTCACCATCTCTCATCTGTTACAGTGATTATTTTTAATTAAGAATTTTTAAAATTTGTTATTAACCCCAAAGAAGATATTCTTGCATCTAGGGATATTGTATATCACTACTGTAATCAGTGCCATAAAGGACATCACTCAGGACATTGATTGTAATATAATATATTTTGGGCTGCTACACTTTCATTTTTTTTTAATGTATCCATAGCATTAAAAATTTTAAGTGTGGGTTTAGCTTAAAATTTGATGTACCAGTTAAACAAAGAAATCTGTTTCTGAGTTCAGGAATCTTTATTTGGAAAACTTCACTAAAATCTTGTTTTACTTATATATTATTTCAGCCATCAACTTTGTCTGGAAATGAATTATTAATATCTACAGTTCTCAAACAAGTTGATATTCCATCACTTTCAGAACTGAAAGAATTATTAAACATAATGCCAGAAGTAATAAATTATGTAGATGAAAACGAAAAGCTTTTCAAAAGAGGTGAGAATTAATTTAAAGATCTATTACTTGTAAAAACTACCTAATAATGTTGTTATAAAAATTCTTATTTGTTAAACTTTTTTCTGAACCTCTAGATTTTTAAAAAGTGTTCTGCAGGTTACATGGTGAAATCTTAGAATTACTATCGATGACACTTTCTTCTCATTGTCTTTTTCTTTATACCCTTCCAAGCTTAGAACATCTCTGAAATTAACCATTTCAAAATAATTACACAAATAAAGCTACAACACCTATGAATATACTCATTTTCTAAGTCGTTTTTTATACTAACAACTTCTATGCTGACTTCAACTAGGTATGGAAAAGCTCAGAGTAAAGTTATGATTCATGGAAGCAGATGACTGGGAGTAATAATCTAAAATTTAAATGATTTCATCCTAGTTAAATTTAGTAAATCTTGTTGAATTCTTTTTTCATGATAATTTGAGCTCAAATATTTAACTATCCTCTCATAAATTTCAGTTGAAATGCTCAAAGCTATATAATATTAGGGAGGAATGAAGGGGGATTTGTGATATCCACTGAGAACAGACATGCTACTTATCAATAGACCACAGGCTTGAAGGAATTCTTGCAGACAAGACTAAATCAAGGATCAGCCTAAAAGTCAAAACAAAAGAATGAAAAGCCAACCTGAGTAAGTTAATCAAATTCTCACCGGAACTTGAAAACATACCTCAACTTAAATCTATAATGGAAAAGACAAGTGGCCTTATGGGATGACTATGGTATTTACTACACTCCCAGCCTTCACTTAGCTTTGATGTATGCTAAGAGTCATTGCCACAGAAGAATGAACAAGATTATAAAAACTTTAATATAATAGCACTTTGGCTGATAGTAGACTTTTTTCCTTTTCTTTTCAGATCTTACTACCAAGCATGGAATAGACATTGAGGATATAAAATGCAGCCCCACAGAGATTTTGGCCATTCAAAGCAAATATGAACCAGAGCACAGTAAACCAGAGCACAGCGAACCAGGTGGAAGTTTTGAATAAATCATTGAGTTTATCAGCGGTTATGTATATAGTATGTAAAAATACAATGCATTCACATATAAAGTCTACATATTTAAAGTTTTCATATTTAAAATTTGATTATTGTGATCTAAATTGTCATTTTTTTCTCTTAGCTGTTCCTTTACATTTGTTACTATCATCAACTCATCCTTCTAGCATCAAAACTGAATAATATACAGAGAGAGTTACAAAGATCAAGGGGAAAAGTAGATAAAATAGCCTTAATATTTAAAATAGAAATCTTATAACTCAGTAAAAAAATATTAAATTTCATCTCAGTATTAGCCATCTTGCTAATCCTTGTTACATTTTTGTAAATTTAACTTTTTAATCCCTCAAAGCAATTCTTTCATTATTGCTAATATTATAATTCTATCACATTTGGAATCTTTGAATCATCTTTTGTTTCAGTGTAATGGCAAATTGTGATGCTTTTAACAGTTAGTTGGTTACATTTATAATTGGATCACATTAATTATCTATTTGGAAATTTACCTCTTTATTTATGAAAGTGATGGAAAAATACTGACCACTTATGAATAAGTGAGGATCGGTTTGTCAAGTCCACCCTATAAATATAGAACTCTGTGCTAGGCCACCTAGACTCCAGACTTATTAAAGTGCGGGATTACTCGCCATTAATATCATTTACTTAACATCACCAATAGTTAGTGTGGAGATAAAAATAGTACTATCTCCTAAGTATTGACAACACAAGTTGTCAAAACTAAAAACGTTATTATACATAAAGCTCTTAGAATTTTTCTCACATAGTAAACTCAATAAAACTTAATCGATTTTCTTAAAAATCACCACTATCACAGTTGAGACACCATGTGACATGTGTATAATTCCTTATTTAGATGCAAATTTAAGTGTTATTTTGTATTTCAAATAATCCAAGTTTTTCTCTTGAAAACTTTTGTTATAACATAACAATCAAACATAATAGTTGCTAATAAAAATTTCTAAATTATACTTAATTTTATTCAATGTTTATATAATATTGTAATTTTTAAATTTTTATGCATTCTAGAAGAGTTAGAAATGCCATTAACTTACCTACACCTAAAAAATGAATATTCTTCTGTGGACTCATTACGTGCAGGACTTCAGACATTTCCATTTTCCCCTGTCTCTAAAATGTAAGTAAAGATTATATCTAGAATTCAAATTGCAATTCATATCAAGCAGTCTTTAATTAAATCTCTCCATGTAAAGGCAATCTCTAGGATACTACTGTGAAAAAAATCTAAGAAGTAGGAGAGTGTCTATAGTAAGCAACTGGAGGGAATATATGAATATACATATACGTTCTTGTTTTTATCGGCATAAAATAACTTTAGAAGGACATAAGAGGGGGTTAAGAGCCCTGAACTAGAGCCAGATTGCCTGGCTCAATCACTGCCTCGTTCTGTGACCTTAGTTGCCCAGTGCCTCAGGTTCCTTACCTGTAATATTGGAATAATAACACTTTATACCTCACAGGATTGTTATGAGGCCTTCTGAAAGATTTGTCATAACTCTCTGACCAATAATAGTCAAGGATCACAGCACAGTGTGGACAGTGGTTGACCAATAGATTTGGCTAGCAACTTACTCCCCTAGGAGTATCAGGGATCACGTCCTGTCTCTAACAGAAGTCATCCACTGACCTTGTTTACCTCTGTCAATGTGGTGTTGATGTTGGGGGAACCAGACAGGTAGAACCAAATATTGATCCACAAATCTGTTCAACACCCTATTGTTACTGTACAGACTGGTCTGTAATCTTCTCAGAATTGATATTGCAGGGCTGAATCATTGTATTCTAGTTTGAACCAAAATTGCATAGCTTAATAATCCAGCATCTTTGCCCTCTGACAAGAGTCTTTGGTTGCTATCTGATACCATGAGGCATACCAGTAACTTTATATTGTCTTTGCTATCCTGGAATAAAGTCATCCCCATTCCTCTGCTTCTTATGCCCCTTACAAAACTAGGAACATAACTAATACAGTCTTCTTTTTTACTGTAATCCTGGAATTTGATGTGTCCTAAAATAACACATTTTTATGAAAATTACCAAAAAAAGTCTACAAGTCTTTAATAAATTATTCTTAGAGTGGACACTGTAGGAGCTATGTGCGGGGTTTTGAGTTCTTAGTTATGATTGGCTGATCTATCAGAGGGGAATGCTGTTGGGTACTGGAAGCAATTGGAATAACTCATCACTAGCTGCTCAGGCTTCTGTTAGGGGTCTCAGGAAAGTATCATAGTGTAAAATGGAGGAGCCTGGCCTTGAGAGTCTTAATTATCTTCATCTCTGGCAAAGAGTTATGTCATTCAGGGGACACATCTGTGATAAAAGGAACTCTACCCTGAACTAGAACTGCCTATATGAGTCATGAGCTCTAAAAAACTGCATAGGACAAGTACAGAAACTACCTATAATTTGTTTAAATGTTTTTAATCCCTTTGCTAAGGTACAGGTTGTTTATTTGCAAGATCCATACTGTCTTTTTTAATGCTCTTTTAGCTTTTTATTTACTCCATACACCCTAATCCATCTGTTAAGGCAGATTGGCAATCTGAGACAGAAACTAGCAGAAATTAGTATAATCTTGAATTTCAATCTGATATTAAAAATATTTACTTAAACAATAACAAACGTTTTAATCACATAAGTTGTATACTACTTATTGTTATAACTCAAATATCTAATGAGGCTTTGTGAAACTTAAGTCTTATCTAGGTAATGATTGTCAAAGTTAGAACAGAAGACTTAAATTATCCAAGGTTGGTTCTAAGGCCATTGTTTCAACTTAAAGAATTTGTCCTCATCACTACTACATTCTCTAACAAGAGGTAAATCACTTCTATTTGGTTCATAAATATAAAAACTTTAAAATCCCTATTTTAAAAATGGATTTATACCTCAACTATGAAATTAAAAACAGAGAAAAAAAGTGATAAAATAAAACAACAGAAGGGAAAAATACTATGCAATGTAATTGTACTTTTAACTTGCTTTTATGGCCCCAACTACTTTTGTTTTAAACATTTTAGATGGAAATATATTCAGTTAACAGGTATTTTTAGGGCCTACCACATACAAAACTCTGGTAAATTTTATAGGGCTAAAAAGAAAAGTCTATATGGCATAATACTTTATTCCTGCACTAACTGATTACTGAATTGTGAGCATATTTTTATATATGACCAAGAATATATCAAATTCAGACATGTCTTCAGAAATTTCCATTAAGACTGAATATTTGTCTATATTACAGTCTCCTGTTAGACATGGCTTGACTAAGCATTTCCCCTTCCTTTCACTTGAAAAAAATTGCCTACAGTCTGAGGTGTCTAGTTGCCAAAGAGACCTTGGGAAGGTCCAAGAATCCTGTAGATTCTCAGATTTTGCCACCACATGCCAGATTTTTTAATAATGTGGATAAATTGGATGGCTTAGACATAAAACTAAGATTGCTACTGCCCAGAATCATCAGTTTAACTAGCAGTACTTATAATTGGCATGCTCATATGTTTCATATGTACAGAGAAGCAGAATACAATCAATTCTCACTTAGGAAGGAGTGGGACTTTTGTGAGCATAAATTAAGGGGGTTGTGAATTAATACTCTCTTCCCTAACAAGGCTAATTTCTTCATAGCTACTGATGAACTGTAATTTACACTGACTATCATGCATACTTCCTCTCTCTTCTCCCCCTAGTACTCCAGAATTTTCAAGAACACATATCACTCACACACCCACCAATATTGAAGGACTGAACTAAATTTTAGGACCTGCCACTTCCTGAAGAGGTGGAGCAGATAGAACTTTTTTATAGTTCTGACCCTCAATCAGTAGAGGCTCCAGACTTAGGGACAGCAATTTTATATAAGTTTGTGTGGAAGCTACTATTTGTTATGGAAAGTACAGTAATTTTACTTAAATTGTATTTTTATTTTGGGTGACTTACAAGTTAGTGCTGGCACAGTTATGGAAAGAAGTGGAAAACCTTCCCACGTCAGCCTCTGGCTTCAGGTTCATGAAGGGATATAGAGGTGGGGGTAAGTTATAAGCAAGCAGGAGCAGTTAAGGAGAAGACAAATTGCCAAATCTTCCAAGAGGAGGAGGAAGTAAGAACTCTGTACTTCAGCTAACACATTTATAAAATAGAGTTAATTTTTCATTTTCTTTTGAGTGCAAAAAATACTTAGAAAAATTCATTTCTTAAAATTGTATTATGCAAAATGACTTGATATTATTAATGTATTTAACTTTTTTTTCAGTAATTTGCTTACTGCTGAAGAATCAGCTAACAGTTACTCTAGGATGTGGCAATTAGAAAGATGCAGAAGCTTTCTGAACCCATTTTTACTTCCAGGTAAAGATGAAATAATTTTGAATGCTAAATAAAATGTATAGATGAAAATGTACAATCAGTAGAAATATAATTATCAATTTTATTATTTTTATTATCATTGCTACTCTCATATAAAAAGCACAGTTCCAAAATTAGAATTTCAAAACTTATAATCCTAATTTTTGGTTGATGCTTATAATGCAGAAAATAATGTTAAGTAGTTGTGCTGCTTCAGTTCCTTTATAAATTATAATAAGTCTCAAGGCTAAAAGTAATGAAGCAGAAAGCTCTGTAGTACAATATCTAAGATGATAGTCATCATAAAATTCATCAACTATATCTTATTTATGCTCGTTATAATGAATTAGAATTTCTGATTTAATAAATATTACATTACTTCTTCAAAATGTTATCAAAGGCACTAATTTCATAAATAGTAAGTCAAATAAATAATTGTTCATCTCATACTAAATATTAGAATAACTTTATCTTCATGATATTTATGCAGATTGAAATAAATTTTTTATGTGACTACTATTGTTATAATATTTTAGACTTCTACAAATATTAGCATCTTGAAGATGAAATACCAGATAAAAATTCAAGTTTTACTTTTTTTTCTAATGTGTGAAAATCTATTTCATATGAACTTTTCAGTGATTATGTTTATTGTATTTTTCATCTCTTTTGCCCTGTGGATTGTGTCAGACTATTTGTTTTTGGGGTTGTTGTTGTTTTTTAAGTGCCAAGAACTGAAGAGCCCAATAGTCAATATTCAGTTACAGATGTGAAAAAGATACTTTCTATTGAAGAAGAAAGCCTTGTCATTACTCCTGAAAGCCCAGAGTGGTGGAAACAAGGAGGACTAAATCTAATAGTGACAGACACTTTGGAACATCTGACTACATACCATGGCCTGTCTTCTGATGATACTAAATTGGAGATATTTTTGCCTACAAAAGTGTTTCAATTAGAATGTAAGTACATTATGGTAAATATCACTTGTGTGAATATTTTCAGCATGAGGTGGTGTTAGATTCTGGTTTTCCACCAGGTGATTGGGAAAATGTAACTAAATTCCAGCATTCAATATTAGCTTTGGCTCTTCCTTGAAAAAATATGTTTGACCAGCTAATCCTAAAATCTTTTTCTGTCCTAAAATTCAACAGTCTCAGTTTTAAAATTTCTAGCCATTTTCAATTAAAGTGACTTTGTTTCTTTATATAAATGATTAATTGCCATCTCACCTTTTGTTTACTCAGCCTACTCACAAACAAGCACTGTTATTTTTTGATCTGACAGCTGAACTCTGTTTGATAATACCTAGTAATCCCTCCTCAACAATAGAAAATATTCCTTTGTTATCAGAAAGTTTACTCATTTAGCCTTTTCCACTTATGCAATTTAAGAGGGCAAAAATATCTTTTGAGTATTGATTTTTTGAACTATTTTAGTTGCTATAAGTGCTGTTATAGTTAATTGAACATACTTAACCTGAATTATATCTTTTTGAAGCATATATGCATTGTTTTAATTATATGTATATATGTATTGTTTTAAAATCAGTTTATTGTAATAGTTACTAAATAATTTAGATCTTAAAGGAGTTGGAAAAGCTTACTTTCAGTGTATTATAGAGTAAATAAATATACTTAAAAATGAATTTTAGAAAATATTATGCATGTTGGGAGACTGCTCTAAGGAGATAAGAACTGGAGTAAGACTTGTTAACAGCAAGGGAAGACATAGGGCTTTGGATGTGGTAGCAAGAATAATAAATGAGCAGGCTATATCAAGCAATTGCATACCGATCTATCCAATGACTAGATGATAACCCACAGTAGAAGAAGAATTTTCAAAGAGATTATGTTAGATTGCTGACAAAGAAAAGGAAGAAGAAGATTTTATGGGGCCTTCAGATATCCAGAATAGTGTATTAGATCTATAAACTATGTAAAGTCTTTATTATGATATATAACTATTTTTAAGTTAAAATAAACCCATTATTTACCTTAGTATCCAATAAAACTATAATGATAGTTTAATTCTGAAGTCTAAAAAGTAATAACAGTATCAGGAGCCCATGGCCAAGTTGTCAAGGTAGGGGTGGTTAAAGAGAAAATAGTAGAGGAAAATAATCAGGAAAATGAAATAATAAAAAGTTCCTATTTACCTACTAAACATACCAAAATTTCTTCAGAAAATATCTCAAAGGTTGCAAATTGGTAACACTCAGGTTTCTATTCAGCTCACGTATTATTGACCCATATGGTTTTCATTAGTTACCAACATTTAAAATTTGCAGGGTTGCACATAAATAATCTGTATTATGAAACTGTCTTTAAGATTCCAAAAACCACACTCAGATTTTCATATGGCAACAACTGACCGGGGCCAGTAACAGCTCACCAGTTTAGACCACACACCCTTCAGTTCACCATAGTTTTCAGCACACACAAATTGAGGCCAGGTGTTAGTTGGCATTAGCATTGCGCTTGCACTTTTGTCTTAGATTTAGTATAGTTAAGAGGAAAGTAGAGTTTCTTATACCAATATTTCTAATAAAAACTAAAACAAAACCAAAAATTTTTCTAGACCACATTTTGGAAGGAGAAAATACAAAATTTATCCATTCAAACATTATGATTTAAGCACTACCATATACTTCACTAATTTACATTATTCAGATGGCCCTATAGGTTTTTTTTCAAATAAATTTTATTAGGTATTATAAAATGCACCCCTTCTAACTGTATAGTTTGATGCATTTTGTCAAATATATATATACACCTGTGAAACTGTCACCACAATTACGATACAGAATATTTCTAGCACCAAAAAGTTCCCTGTGTTCCTTTGTATTCTGTCTCGCCCCTCTCCTCTACCAAGGTAACCCCTGACCCCAGGTAACCACTGATCTATTTTCTATCACTATATGTTAGTTTTTATTATTATAGAATTTCATTTATGGAGTCTTATAGTATGAACTCTTTTGTGGCTGGCTTTGTCCACTCATAACATTTTGAGATTTATAATGTTGCGTATATCATTAGTTCATCTCTTTTTCTGACTGAGGAATTTTTCATTATATGAATGTAACACTGTTTTTAAACTCTCCTGGATATTTTTTCCTAGTTTTTACTATTATGAATGAAACTACTATGAATATTCTTTTACAAACCTTTTTGTAGACATGTTATCATTTCTCTTGAGTGAATATCCAGGAGTAGAATTGCTAGGTCTTATTGTAAGTGTGTGATTAACTTTAAAAGAAATGACTAAATTGTTTTCCAAAGTGGTTGCATCATTGTGCATTCACACCAGCAATGTGTGAGAGTTACAGTTACTCTATATCTTGCCAACACTTGTTGACAGTCTTAAATTTTAGCACTCAAATGGTGTGTTGTGGTAACTCATTGTGTTTTAATTTGTATTTTCCCGATAGCTAATGATGACAAGTATCTTTTTACATTCTCATTGGCCATTTGTATGTCATTAAAAAATATATATGTATGTTTAATAGCTTTACTGAAATATAATTCACATACCATACAATGCACCCACTTGATGGTTTCGGTATATTCACAGAGTTGTGTAAACATCATCACAATCGATTTTAGAACATTTATACCATACCCCACAAGAAATCTTGTACCCATTAGCAGTCACTCTCCATTTTCCCCAGTTATGGAACTACTAATTTATTCTCTGTCTCTATAAATTGGCCTATTTTGCACATTTTATGTAACTGGAATCATACAATTTGTAGTCTTTTGTGACAGGCTTCTTTCATTTAGCATGTTTTCAAGTTCATTGATGTTGCGGCATCTGTATATCTTCTTTGAAGTATTATTCAAATATTTTGTCAAATTGTTAATTGGCTTTATTTTTAAAGGTTAAGTTATAACAGTTCTTTATATATTTGGATACAGACCTTTTTCAAGTATAATGCAAGTATTTTTATTCAGTCTGGGGCTTGATTGGTATGTAATTCTTTGTCTCTTAGTGTAACTGTTACCTCCAAGAATATGATTTACAATAAGCCTACTGGAAATAAGCCTTTTCTGGAATTCTTTTTTGACTAGAAACCTAGCTTTGATAGTGAGAAAAAGATACACTGGGTTTTTATTCTTTAAATTGATATTTAAGACCAAATATTGATTTTCAAAGCAGTAAACAAAGTACTCCTAAGGATCAAATTACATTAATAAAAACTCACAAAGTTATACTAATACTCTAGTAGAACACTTATTTAGGTATGGAAGTCATTTGGATATTTTTTTATTTTTTGTTTTCAGCATGGCTAGACCATACAAGTATTTCCTCACCTATTGAACTTATTAACGAGGAATCTATAAGTGATAATTTATCACCCCCACAAAAAAGTCCATCTCCAATAAAAGAAGTGCCAGACCTGTGTCTTTCTGATAATATCTCTCTTAGAAGTCCAACAAAACAAGAAAAACCAAAAATTGATCAAGAACTAGTTTATAGAACAATACAACGTGAAGAAAATAAAGATTACTTGGAACTTGATTGTACAGTACTATCTACTGAATCATCTTCCTCTTCAAAAATTGAAAAAGCACCTTATAAACATGCTAAAAAATGGGAGAGCAATTTGGACCTTTTGAACGACTTTATGACGCTGCGAAATAAACAAACTTGCACCTCAAAGACTGAAGTCACAGACATTGATGAGAAAGATGGTGGGTAATTTAGTAATATTTTGGCAGAGATATGATAGCTTCAAGGACTAAATGTATAATTTATTATAGAAAGTAAAAAAATAAATCTGCTCCAGATAGAATATATTATTTTTCAAAATAAAAAAAAATCATTGATTCATGATATTTATTGTGTATGGAGATAGATGTGTATAGATACAGATATAGATATAGGTTTTCAAACAAATTAAAAGGTGCATTTGAACTTATAAGAAAAGTCATTATTTGTAAAACTTGCTTTCTACAACTTGGCCATACAGAATCATAATATTTTTAACTTTTGTTGATCGTTCTGTATTCTTCTTTCTCTTTTAGCCAACATCACTATCTTAGTATTTTAACTTATATTTTAATGTGTATTTAAGAACACTTTGCCTAGTTGATTACTTACTACTCTTTTTTATTTTACCAAAGAGTTCCTGTTGTAACTGTTTTACATTCACTGCTTATAAACATATCAAAGGTAGTGTAATGTGTCATAATATCATTTTACTTCTAGAAAGAAAAGAAAATTTGTGTTGTAGAATATGTTTGATACAGGTTTCCCAGATGAAATAAGTACAAAAATAATTTTTTAGTACAAAAATATTTATATGTGAGAGTTAGAGCATATTTAGGTCTTACTGTTCTATGTACTATTAATGTATACAAGATCTTGCCCCTGAATCAATTATAAAATAAGACAAGAAGTAAAATATATACCAAAATATTACCTCTTACTAATAAAGACTAAGTTGGAGAAAGGATCTTAGTTTGAGAGCCAGATGGCTTGCTAACTAAACACCAGAACTACACAGAGTTACCTACCTAGTTCCAGACTATATCGGACTGGGACAGGATTCCCAATGCTGATGGGAGGGGAGCTGATTAGGAAAGACTCATGACATAGAGAAGAAAGGGTATGTGGAAAGTCATAGAGAAATGAAGTAAAGTAGAACAGTACATTTTTTTTAGGTGTTGGGAACTGTACTTGTTTAATCCTTATAACAATATTCAAAGTAGGTATATTTTCCCATATTTTATATATTAGAAAACTGAGGCTAATGTCAGAACTGAGATTGAAACACTCATCTGATGCCACATTCTTTTCCTTATTACCACTCAGTTTCCTGCCCTAGTGCAGTGTTAGATTAATTGACCTGAATAGTTCAGCTCAATCCTGATAAGTTTCAAAGAACTTTAATGGCGATCATAATAGAAGAAAGCATTTAAGTAAAGCAACATTAAGTTTCTTCTGAACAATGCCAATTTTTTTATTAGAATTTCTAGATGAAGAAGAACATTCTTTGACACTTCCAGAAGAAAGTCCTATTGTTTGTACTAATAAAACTCTAGAGAAAATAAATCAAGAAAGGGAAACAGATAATGTCATTGAAATTCAAGCATCAGGTATGCTATATGCTTTTAAGATACAGTCAAATTAAGTAAATTTTAAAGTCTTTTCCTGAGTCTCTAGAATATACCTCATTTTCCATGTATTTTCTTCTTTCTTTCAAGTTATTTCCAAACCTGGAATGCCTGTTTACTGCCTCTGTCCCTCCCCATTGCCCTAAGTCCACTAAGTGTTATTTCTTCTTTCATTTAAACTATTGCTCTACATTTATCAGAGAAGAGCAAACAATTCAGACTTTTGGCCCAAACTAAAAAATTATCTGCTAAAAGTTGCTTTCTTTGTTTCCTTGTTCACTATTAGGGTGATATAAATAAGTTATTATTGATTGCTATACTGATTAAATGCTTTTGTTGCACTATAAAGAATATACTTTGGCTCCTAAAGAACAGCCTACTTACAATCATCATGCTCATTATCAAAATCGATAAGGAAAGATGACACTAGTTTATAACATCTTTTCATTCTTTTCGTTCAATTTAATCATAACCTATAGATGAATAAGAAAATTGTTAAACATTGATATTCTAGTGAAAACTAGAAACAATTTGTCATTGCTATAAATTTGGTTGGCTTAAGATTTTAAGTTTAATAGTCAAGGGAAGAGGGAAAACATGTTATTCTATTTATGTGGTTCTTCATAGTTGCCATGTTGAGTTAGTTATTGAATAAATTCTTTCTAATAAACAAGGTAGCCATAAAATTATACTAATTGTACAGGGGCAGTGTTTCATTTTTACTAGTTTATTTAGAATAAATATCCTAAAATAAGCCTCTATACAATCTCATGGTTTTTAACTCAGTAAAGAATTTAACTAGAGTTCAGATTTCCATGAAGTAACATGTTTAATTGGTTTGTCAAGAACACACCATCTTTATGAAAATACTGCCTTTCACGCTTTTATTTTTGCAGATAGCCAGTGCAAAGCATACTGTATCCTAGAAGCAGCAGCTACTCCTATCTTAAAAAAGCTTGCATGCTTCTGTACTCTTCCTGTTGCTAATTGGAAATTTGCCACTGTTATTTTTGACCAAACAAGGTTTCTTTTAAAGGAACAAGAAAAAGTAATAAGTGATGCTCTTCACCAAGGTGAGTGTAAATAAACATCATTATTGAAAAGGTTATAGATTTATGGATTATATATCATATTAGTAAACATTAAATGTAGAAGATGCAGAAATTAGTTATGGGTGAAGGCAAAACTGTAATTCAATATATGTCACCCACAGACCAATACTGGAGGGTCAGCTAACTAAGGAGAAAAAGTTAAGAAATATCTGTCATTGCTTCTAGTGGAGCTCCATTGACATGTATTACTTGGCAGATTCCTATTACAGAAACCAAATTAACCCTATTAATGATAGCACCTGAACCACCTAGATTCCTCCAAAAAAAGAGAAGTCAAAAAATAGATTAAAGTAATTCTGGCCAAGATAGAATAACAAGAATTAGGTTTACCCTCCTGCCAGAAATATGGAAAAAAATGACAAAGACAAATACATAAAAACAGTTTTTAAGAATTTAGACATCAAGCAATGAAGGACAGTGATTCCTGAGAAATGGGAAACAAATGAGTTGACCCTTACCATTGCTCTAGCTTACCACCTTGAAAGAATCACCAGGCCATGGCAGAGATACCAGAAGAAGAGCACGGTGGACAATCTGAGTTAAGGAAACAGAACTGAGAGTCCAGGGAGACCAAAACAGCTAGAGTCCAAATGATAGAATATTAGAGAGCAGAGAGCTTTACACAGAGTCCTGGAGATCTGTAAAGAGTCTCCCTTGAGTATTCAGCAGAGCTGATCGCAGAGTATATGTCAGATTGGGGAACTACCTGAGGTTATGGAAACAAACCCTCTGAAAGGATTGAAGGAATAGTACTCTGCATTCGCACAAGACAGAGAATAATGCCTGTTCCCACCAGCGAGACTAGAAAAACTCAAAATTTGTGGGGTATTTAGTACAATATTTAGGAAAGTTTTGCCTCACTAGTAGAGAATGGTTACCCCTAGACTTAGCACTGCTCTGGACCTGCCTAACAAATCATTAAAACAGGACCCGAATGATCAAACACAAGGAACTTAACTGCATCCCAGAAGGAAGTGTAAGAGGATGTATATGAATACAAAACTATCTAGTACCCAAAAAGGAAAAATTCATAATAGAGTTGTTCAAAACCAGTAATAAATAGAATTTTAGGAGCAGCCAGAAGGAACAAAAGATATGTTGAATAAGAGGAACAAAGATAAGAATGATATCAGTTTTATTGTCAGAAATAATGCAAGTGAAAATACAGTGTAGTAACATCTTTAAAATACAGAGGAAAAATAAACATCAACCTAGTTCTCTACACTAGACAAAAATATATTTTAAAAATAAAGGTGAAATAAAGATGTTTTAAGACATATAAAAACTGAAAGAATTCATCAGCTTCAGACATACACTGTAAGAAATATTCTCCTAAAGACAGAAGAAAAATTATATCAAATCTGGTTTCTCTGTTCTATTCTCTTCCCTTGCAGGACTTGATTGCTTGTTTTCACAAGTTCTTCCAGGGACTGGACATATACTACCCATAACTGGTTTTCCTGTTGCCACTTGATTTCCAAAAATTTATTAGATAGGCAATTTTCAAACATTTTAGCAAGAATCTGTTCAAATAAATATTTAATGGATACCATTATATAAAACAGAGAAAAGTAGAACTTCTCTGGTTAAAATGCGGCAGTGGATCTAGAATCCTGTGTCCTTGGTTCCACTTTTGCACACACCAAAATCTAATCTATCATCAAAAAGCTCTGGAACTATATGGACACATTAATTAAGACAATTGTAATGCCCTGTATATACAGCTCTTGTTTGAGTCACATCTATAGACAAATATTCCTACGTGTCCAGCCCCATTTCAAGATATTGCTTTATGTTATGATCTTCCATCTTTATTTTAATCAATTGGCAATAATGAGTTTAATTTTCTTCTTGCTTCATAACTGGAAATCATTGACTTTTTTTCCCACCAAGAGTAGAAATAACTGGATATTCTTTGGAAGCAACAGGAATATGAGCTCTAAGGTTAGTTGTCTGGGTTTGAAGGCCAGCTCCACCACTTATTCACAAATTGACCTGGGACAGTTACTTAACCTCATAAAGACTATTTTCTCATCCATAGAATAAGGATCATAATAAACTTGCCTAATAGGATTATTGTTATAGAATCAATGAAATAACCAGCTTATATACAGCCTGGCACCTAGTAAGTACTCATTAATAAATGTTAGCTATTATTAAGCATTTGGATACATATTCTAAAATATTAAGCATTTGGATACATATTCTAAAATTCTAATGTATAATGTTTTTAATGTTTTTGCTTACGTAGATGCAAATGATGAAAGAGAAACGACGTTCAAGCATGCTGCTCTCTTACACCTTCTGGTATCGATTAGAGATGTCCTTTTAACATGTAGCTTGGACACAGCATTGGGTTTGTGGGGAAAATTTTTAATTTTCTTTTTCTTTCTATTGAAATAGTTCGTCTGAAAATACTTTTACTTTTCTGAAAAGATGCACCTTATAAGAAACTGCGTAACTTCTTTTACTTTCACATTAAACATTACATACATTTTGACATAATTACAATGGAATATATATATTTATTCTATTTATACTCATTAAAAGAAATTAGCTGTAACAGCTATCATTACCTAGAATAATAGATTTAGGTTTCTCTAATCTAAGCGTGAATTATAAAGTCCTAATGACCTTAAGCAAATTTGATGTGCATAATTATTATCATGCACTAATTTTTAATGTAAGATACATTTTGCTATATACATTTTAGGTCTTCATTCAATGTTTGTGGCTTTGAATCTTTGCTAGATGAAATATAACTAAACTATATTTAGTTAAGATCTTCCACAATTTCATTTTTAATTGTGTGTGTAATTAGGATAGCAACTACTTGAGTAATAAAAATAAGACTATTTTCAATGTGTTGGAAATTTTTAAGATTTTGCAAATTTTTTCTATCAAAATCATTAAAATATCTGTCATACCACATTATTGCTTCAGGGCCCTATGACAGGATTATTTAGACTTGTTTAGAAATAGTATGCTTATAGAATTATCTTTTATAATTTAGAGTTTCTAGAACCTATTTAAAATATAAAGTGAAAATAATTTTTCTCTTATCTATGACCCAGACAAATATCATTTCTCTTATCCAAGTTTTTGATAAGTATTGAGTCACAGAGAAAGTATTATATTAGATTATCTGGCTATGTATTATAACTAAGTTACAACTAGGCTAAGTATTAAAGCATATTAGTAAAGGCAGAATATCAGAATCTAGGATATCTGAGCTTCCAGTGCTATAGAAAGAATACAGTTGTGACTCACTGCTGCTCAATACTTATCAAAACCTTGAATTAGACAAATAATATTTATGGAGGATTACCTAAACTACATTCACTTTTACATATTCTACTATTTACCCTAGGATTAAGTGAAACCATGGAGAGCTACATACTTGGACTGAATTGTTTTTGCTCCTCAAAAAAATGCATTCAGTAAATCAAACTTTAATGTTACTATTTGGCTACCTTGAAGAATACTATAAAAGTAAAATCCCTGTTGAGAAACTAACTTCTCAAGCTCTGGGTACCAAGGCAGAATTAGTAACCTAGCTGCCTCAAACATTTTTAGTGAAGGGCTTTCTCACTCCTCTAAACCTCTCAAAATCAAAGAGCAAGTTAGGTTGTTCTTTCTTTCTCTCTTTCTCTCTATAGTGGCAGAAGAAAAAAGGTTCATGTGGGTCTAGAATTTTGTCCTGTCCCTTCCAGAATTTTGTATTTTCTCCCAGCCTCCAGTTTGCTTCTCTTCCAAGTCAGCAAACTGGAATTTTCAGTTAAAGGTATAGAGTTTCACTTCTGGACTTTAAATCAGAAATAAATTCAGTAGTGTGTAAGTAGTGGGTACTGTAGTAGAGATACATAGTAATGCCACAAAGAACGGAGACTGTTACCCTTAAGCTGAATATTTAAACTATCACTGAACACCTGATAAATTACTATGCTAGGTACTCTAGTAATTTACAAAACTCACTATGCAGTAGAATCACTGGGAGAGCATTTTAAACAGAGAAATCCTTGGGACACAATCTAAATTTGCTTCAAGAATGGTCTCAGGATTCTGTGATTTAAAAATTGCTCTTGGTGAGTCTGAATTTTAGCACTGCTCTTATAGCAGCTATACAAATTAATTATGCATAAATGGATTATATCCCAGGAGTTTATAAATAATGAGATTGTTAAGTAATATACACAAATAACCAGAATTCACATACAAAAGCAGTATAGATAAAATTCCATGAAAATTTCAGTGCAGTTGCATTTCCACAGGACTTGAATGAAAGTATAGGTCCTGGGGTTTAGGAAGAAAGCAATAGCATATCACAAACCAGAAAGCAGTAAAGCATGGAATATACTCTGAGAATATGTAGAGTATATCCAGGTTATATTGGTGTTATGTAGCTTAAAATGAGATATTTGGTACATATTTTTCAGCTTCACTCAATTTTAAGGTTTCTGTTAGTCCATATCTTTTATCAAAATCAGAAAAGGATTAAAGGAAATTTTAACTGTCTCTGTTATGACTCTTATTTCCTTTCAGGTTTTTACCATGGAGTTTCTCCAAGAACAAAAAGTCATGGTTTTTTTCCATTTTTGTTTTTAACAGGATATTTGTCAAATGCAAAAAATGTCTACAAAAGTATTTTAGGCTCTTATTTGGATGATATCTGGAGGCAGCTAGAGATTGTACAGTTCATTAAGGAAAAAAAGCCTGAAACCAACTATAAGATACAAGAATTACAATGCCAGATACTAAACTGGATGCAAAGTAAACAGCAAATTAAGGTAAATACTGGAATAGAGCAGATAATAGTAATTAGCATAAATAAGACTTGGATGTAAGATAATTTTTGTATTTAACTTTGAAATTATAAAATAGTCTATATTATTTGGTCCTTTGACTGTTTTCTTCTTAAGTAAATAAAATCAGACCCAGAGGAAGGATAATCTACATAATTATGTATATGTCTTGAATTTTAAAATACTTTAATTTTTTTATATACAGTGTTCTATGGTTTGCTCCTCCAAATCTCAAAAATTTTGTCTGGTACTTATAAGTTCATGAGCATATACCCAATAATAGAACTACAATAATTTATTTTTCGATACTGAGCCAGAATCTCATCTTATATAATTCTACCAAAAAAGCACTTAGTTTTTGCCTTAGATTATATTGGAAATTTTTGCCCACCTTAACTCAAGCATATGAAAGTTGCTTTAATAAATATTTAAGAGAAAATGCTTTTTATATTCTTTTCAAGCAGAAAAACATTTCAAATGCTTTACACTAAATTTGGTTACAAATTGTTCTTCTTTTTCCTCTCTGTCCCTCCTATATTTTTATTTTTATATTTTTATTTCTAACTCTATAGTTACTTTGTAACTTGTTTATAATTAAAATAAATAAAAGTTAGTAAGAAATTTAAAACTGAAATTAATTTGTTGTCCTCCTCAACTATCTCCGCCCCTCCCCCCAAAAAAAAACCTAATGGTAAACAGAAAGGTGTAGCAGCAAATCATTGTTTTTCTCCAACAAATTCACACTTGCCTGGAATGAATTTAGCACTAACAGTAAAGGCAGAGACAAATTATGTCTAGATATTATCACTTATAAGAGAATACTTGAAGAATGGTAAGAATGCCCTACTACAATATATTTTCCTAATTAATATTTGATCTTACCAAAATTTCTTTGTTTTTAAGCATGACATCTTTTACACCACAAATTTTACTTTGAATCTTTTTGTCATCAATTTCATGTAACCAGTTAAGTTTGTTATTTTGTCACTGTAGCAAGACTATGAAAAAGAATAGTCATTCAGATATACATAAATATATAATTCTTATTTTTTTATCAGGTGCTGATTGTAATAAGAATGGACTCAGATGATGAAAAACATTTACTCATTGAAATCCTTAGCAAAATGGAAGGTAGGGAGTTTTAAATTATGCTTCATTTTATAACATGCGCTTGAACATATAAAACTCTGTTGATCTAACCAGTTTTTAAATTAAGATAAACTAACATACCATAATATTCATCCTTTAAAAGTAAATAACTCAGTGGGATCTAACCAGTTTTTAAATCAATCTGGACTATAAGTCTGTAATATAAATATACTATAATGTACTTAAATGTAAATAAATGTACTTGCATGTATATTATTATTAACTGACACCTTTTATTGAATACTACTAGTTGCTAAATAATACTGACAACATAACAGCTCTATGAATAGGTTTTATTAACTCAATTTTTACAAAGAAATCAAAGTTTATAAAAGTGACATGGCTTGCCAAATCTCATAGGTAGTAAGATCAGAATTTGAAACTAGGTCCTTCTTATTACAGTATCATTCCTTAGTTCATTCTTCTACACACTACTGCCCCCTTGACCAAATCCTTTCTACCTTGTATTGTGGAATTCATTGTTTATATGTAAACTTTTTCACCCCCTTGTCTTAAGTGAAACCCAGTTTTCCTCAATTGATACTGCTTTCACTGTATTTCTCTCATATAGAAGCTGACAATTTTCTCTCTATAGATAGGTAGGTAGGTACGTAGGTATGTAGGTAGGTAAATGATAGAGAGAGATAGACAGACAGACACACCTCATAGGGAAGTGAAGGCCATTTCCTGCTTTCTATTACCGTTTCCAAAACATTATTCTTTCTCCACCTTTGAGGCTGTGCCATATTTTCAATCATTCTCTACCACTCGATCTTACCATAATCTAGTAACCACCTGAACATTCACCATCATCCATGGACAATTATGCTCATGGTATTCTCTTTATTCCTAGTCCTGCCATTCTCCTAGATGTCTTTAATGTGAAAGATTCACTGAACACCCTGACCTTATAGTTTTATTGGCCTCCACAACAAAAATGATATTCGCTTCTTGGCCATGACATCAATCTTGTGATAATGTAAAACTGTCCTATCTTTGAATTTTAAATTCTGATCCATTGCTCTCTGTCTATAGCCATCTCTCGCTCTTTCATGATCTTCAGTATCTTAGAGATCTATAATATGTCAATTCCTTTTTTGTCTCATTTTCTTTCCAGGCTTGGTGATGTGACCATCACTTTAATCAATCGTATCCTTCTATACTACCTTCCATTTAAACTTTAACTCAGGATCAACCAAGATGTTTAACCTCCTTACTATACCTCAGCTGCTGAGCATTATTGTAGAAAATCAAATAGATTAGTATCACTACAAACTCATGTTTTCTGAACTTATATGGGCTCTTAATACCTCTTAACAATTTTTCTATATGTTCTTAGTTCCCATTTCTATCCACTTAATGGCTATAGCATAAACCCCTACCATGCTACCCATCCCCTCATTTTTAGAAAGGTAATATGTCTTCTAATATTTATAAATAAGAATTTTCCTCTTTACCATCTTTACCAAACTTGCCTTTTAGAATTTATTTAGAATAAACAGAATTTATTAAATAGAATTTATTCTATTTTTTTTATTTTTTCCTCCTTTCTCTGTAAAGGAAATTAATGTTCTTCCTTCAGAATCCAATCTTTCACTTGTGCTTTGGATCCCATCTCTTCCTGCACTTTCAAGCACTTTCTTCCATTAGTTATTTCCTAGCCCAAATTTCCTTCCTAATAACTCTTTCCCTTAATGTTTAAGCTCTTCAGTCTTAAAAATAAAATAAAATACCACCCTCAACCTGTGTCACCCTTTGTTTACTATTTTTCCACCTTCTATAAACTACATCTTTTGCCATCTCCCAAAATATTTCTTTGCTTCAGTTCTACCAAACTATTTCCCATGTTGTTTCATATTTCCGTGCCTTTACACCTCTTCTTGCTGCTATCATTATGCTCTTCTCCCTTTCTTAGGAAGCTAATTCCTACACATCCTTTAAAAATAAGTTAAAACATTTATTCAGAAAGCATTGATTTAAATGATTTTCCTCTGTGCATCAGGGTATTATTGGCAAACTTACCATCCTGGACTATAATAAATGATTCTGTTAACTGTTTTTTCCTCACTAAAATGTTCACTTCTGGAGGATAAGGAGCATGCCCTAATTTGTATTCCCAGCACCCACAAAAATGCCTGGAACTTTCAAGTTACTTAATAAAGATTTATTGAATGAATGAATGTATGAATGAGCTAATAATGAATGCATCCCTATATACCTAGTATAGACTAAGACTAGTGAAAAAGATTGAACTGAAATATATACAAATATTGCAACAAATATCTGCTTATTAGTGCAGTTAGTAAAAGTTAACTATTAAATTACAGTAATATAAGAATTGTATTTTAAGCAATTTTGATTTTCTTGTTTGCAGATATTTAATTCATTTTTGTGGTAGTGAAGTACATGACACACCTAAAAAATATATATGAACATAACAATGAAAAAAACTTTCTTGTATTACTCTTTTTTCCAACAGATTTAACATTGACTGTCTTACGTTCAAATAAAAGAAAAGATTTTCTGGAATCTGAAGGTGTTTTAAATGGGTAAAAATTTATTTCTTTATCTATGGGGATATACCAGTTTTATAGAGAAAGCACCATTTCTCCTAGAATTTAATTTTTAAAAAAGGTTTAATTAAATCTGCAATTAATCAGTCTCTACCCTCTTCCTGAAAAATGTTTTACATAGAGCACTTTAATTCAGTTTATTGCCTTTTGTTATATATAATTGTACAGAATTTCAGTCTAATCTTTCTTTAATATCCCCAAATTATCATTATTTTTATTATTTTTATTATATTATTATTGTTAGTACAGGATTGCCTATTTAGGCTTATTAGTTTTTAGCAGGTTTTTTTTTTGCTCAAGATTATTTCTTATATCTCCTTCCTTTGTTTTGGGTTCTCCTTCCTGAAGCACATCCTTTATAAATTCTTTCAGTAAGGGCCTGCTAATAATAAATTTAGGTTGACTTGTCTTTATTTTGCCTTATTTTATGCAGGAATTATTTATTTCTAATTTGGGGATCTAAATAAGAAAAAGAGAAGATGTAAATCAAATAGAAGCTCATCAAAGCTAGACATAGATACCTTTTAACTTCTAGCTATCTAGAGCACTCTGGGTAGAAAGCAGTGGTAGAAAATTTTAATTACGCCAAGTGCTATTATATGAAATTTGTAAATGGGAAAGATAAAGTTGTGATATTTAAGAATCCATTTTTTTGTTGTTGTTAAATCACTTATGAAGCCCCTGAGAAGAAAAATTAACCCATTTCACAGTTGTCAGGTAATATTTTATTAAATAGATTCTTGAAGATTAAAACTTTACATTTGTAAGAAAATTAGATTGATTTATCATGGTGATTTGTCTGTTAGTGCCAGGACTCAGATAATAAAATTAGGGTCCTTTGCATTTGAGGATAAAAATAGTCACAGTATGACCATCAAAAAGAAAGGTAAAAAGAGATGAACACAATTGGAGAACAAATCAATAGTAAATACACCAATGCTTTTCCACAATAAGAAGGCATAGAGAAAAATAAGCCCAAAACAGTTATCTTTTTGTGTTCTGTGTAAGTAATGATACAAGTATAATTCCATTTTCTTGGCTTTCTTTTTATTTCAGTAACAGTTCCTGTGTAGTTGTACCTAATGAATACATTGGAGCAGATTTCCCCTGGAGTAATTTCTCATTTGTTGTGGAATACAATTATGTAGAAAACTCTTGTTGGACTAAACACTGTGAAAAGTTGAATATTCCATACATAGCTTTTAAAGTGATTCTTCCAGATACAGTTTTAAATAGTAAGAAAAAAAATTAAAATCCTTTTTTTGTTCCATTAGAATGAAAATTTTCTGTTTTCTGTTTCTGATCTATGGAAAGACAGTAAGCTATGACATTAGAAGACTTGAGTTCAAGCTCTAACCTTCCTTACCACCATCTATGTGACCTCGAGCAAGTCCTTTAACTATCTCTTACCTCATATTCTCCATTTATAAAATAAGCCTTATTGATTATATTTATCTTCATCCCTTTAACTTCTAAATTTTACTTGTAATAATGCAATTTTATTACAATTATGTCTAATATTAATTTGATACTTTTATCTAATAGTATTTTACTGAATTTTAAAGAAAAAATATGTAATAGTATGTTGACTGATTCAGGAAACTTTTAATATACAACATATTATTATAAAATTATACAAACATACTTAGAAAAGAGTCTAAAACTACTTTGTATATCCTTTGGTTTCTTTGTGTTTCTCACGTCACATGACTAAAGTTGTGAATTCTCAGATCCTTTAATGTTAAAAAACCTGTAGATTTTTAGTCTCAGGAAATCCCTCTTTCAATATTTGCCATAAGTTACTTTCTATCTACTTCAAGTGTGAGTGGGAAGTTTGAATTCTGAGATATTTGAACTCAATTCTAAAATACGCTACAATTATTACTTTGATATATAAAATTAAATACTACAATTATTACTTTGATATATAAAGTTAAAAGTGAAGTTGATTAAATAATTGAAACACAGGCAGAAGAAAAGATAAAAGGCATCCTAGTTTATATTTAGAGGTTTCTTCCATACCCCCAAAGATGAACTTAATTTATTCAACCAGTTCCTTATTTGGAGCATTTACAGTGCTTCAACTTTCCACAATTATACTGCAAGGTCAAGTAGTTTTTATATCTTATATATCTTTCTATACTTGTTCTAAGAAAGAAGAATTCCAAAAAGTAAAATGAATTGCTGGGTTAAAGGTATACACACCTTTATATGTTGCCAAAATATTCTTCCAGAAATGTTAATCCCAATTAACATTTATGCAGAAAATGTGAGAGGATCCTTTTTCCCATATTTTTACTATAAGTAGGTATTATTAGTTTTTTAAACTTTTGACATAATAACAGGCAGAAGGTATTTTATAGTATTAATTTGCATATCTTTCATAACCCATGTCTTTTCATATGTGCACTGATCTTGGATAGCCATTCTTTTGTAAATATTGCCTATTTATGTCCTTTGTCCATTTATCTATTAAAGTATTTATTCTTTTCCTATTGATCTATACCATTCCCTATGGGTTGTTGTGCATAATTTTAAATTTGTTTACACAGTAAATGTTCAATATACTTAAGTAAATAAAGCAGATTTTAATATTCAGGTAGAATATGATCCTATTTTTTCTTTTTCTTTTTTAAGTGAGTATACATATGTGAATATAGACAAGCAATTATATAGAAAAATGTCTAGAAGTAGGTACTAACCTCTGTTTTTAGTATATAGTAGTTTTAGTAAAATCTGTTAACTCAATTTTATTTCTAAGTAGTAGGATAACATATGGTTTTTATTCTTTAGACCTTTCTTTATTCTGATTTCTGATTTTTTTACAATGAATATGTTTTATTTTTATACTACTCTTTAAACATACACCTGTTATTCTCATGTTTAGTAAAAAATTTAAAAAGCTGGAGTATGAAGAAAAAGAGAAATATTTATAAGTTTTTCTCTTATTTAGGAAGCACCTTGCTGGATAGTTTTGGTGGTTTTCTTTTGGAAATTCAGATTCCATATGTGTTTTTTGCATCTGAAGGACTTCTTAATACTCCACAAATTCTTCAGTTGCTAGAATCCAAGTAAGTTATTGATTTAATAACTTAAGCAAAGGTGTGTGTGTGTGTGTGTGTATACCTTTAACCATCCTAGTGGCTAAATGTTATGTTGCCTATGTTTCACTATTTCTCTCTGATTAAAGCCTGGAATTATATCACATAAGAATGGTTTTCCAGGAGGGTTACGTCTCTCCCTCCAGTACACCATCAAAATTATTGAATGTTATCTTTTTTTGGTGGTATATATATTAATTTTGTGGAGGAAAAAATTTATTTTTGTTTAAATTTTATATTTTAATTGTATTTCTTTTGTTACTAGCAAATAAGAATTTTTATGTGGGTTTTCTGTGAATTATATGGTCATATCTTTGGTTCATTGATAATACTGAGAATGAGCATTCTTATTTAGAAGACTTTAAATAATGCCTGGGAAACAGGACTGTAAAGGTTTAAATGCAAAGTTTTTAAACTTTCAGTTCTAAGGTCATACCAACACTGAGCATTTTTAAGTCATATAAAACATTTTATAACACACGAGTTGTCATAAGAATCTTAGACATTAAGCTGTATCACAAGGAAGGATAACTGTGCTATGACCTTAGTTAAAATGCAGACCTATTTTCTATACTTTTGTTTTTGTGTTTAAGTCTGTGGGACACTCACAGAAAACTATGAACTAATAAAGGTAGTTAAAATCTAGGCCAGTGTTAATGAGAAAGAACAGAAAATTCTGATGAATGTAGAATGTTTTAGTCTTGCAGCATGTTTTGGTTTCATGAATTATTATTTAAAGAGCTAAAATAAATTGGTCAAGACATTTATAATAGTATTAAGTGCAGTAATATTTAGCAAAATACCTAAAGAGACATATATCTCAATTAATTTGTTGTATATGCTGAGTAAATCTTAATTTCATTCTTCAAATTTATAAAGTAGAATAGATTGATGTATGAAAGAAAAAGCACAATAGTTCAAATAACTTAATATGCAGGAAGACAATACAGCTTTTCTTAAAGACTTTTTCTTAGCCATTTCATTATATCATCCCAAGTTATTATATTTTATAGATATAATATCACATTAGTGGAGAGATGCTGCAGTAAGTCATTGAAACTCTTTGGTGGTACAGAGTATTATGTACTGATGACGATTGATGAACACACTGCCATAATTTTGCAGGTAAAACTATATAGTAAAAAATATAAATCAAATATATTAAAATATATATAACCATGCAGTATATTATTAACTTTACTGTAGAGAGCTTAACTATAATTCATTAGTGGGTTCTTCCAAAACTTTGCAAATGGGCCACAAGTGCCAATATCACAACTGTGGAAAATGACTATTACCAGGCTTCCTTGATGCCTTATCATTTTTAACTTACTCTTAAGAAGACAAAGCAAATATAGAATATTTTAATATTGTGTATTGACCTATTTTAAATACATTTATAGAATAATTATAGTATTAAAAGTTTAAAAACTAAATTCTAGTCACAATCTTTCTTAAAAGGCAATAGTATATTAATTCATGATTGGTTATATGAGATTTCCTTTAAGGTAAGTAGGGACTGCCTGTAAATAAGCTGGTTTTCAAAATGAGAGAAATTCTCTTTAAAAATCCATATAGTTTAGAAATTCAGATGTATAAATTTTTAACTTAATCTACCTGATATGTTTGTTTGATTGGAGTACAAATTACAAAGAAATTATTTTAATAGGGTGGGATTGGAGAGCAGAAATCAGTTTGATGGCATGAAGAATAAATTAATGGCAAATATTATGGTAAGGTAGAAGTCTGACTGATGAACAAATGTTAACAATATAAGAATTATATGATGGTCACACAGAGCTCTCTTGGAGGGGTTCTTAAGAGGTATTGTGTCTTAAATATTTAAGGTTCTTTTTAAAAAAAACATTATTTGGAGGAAATGTTGTTTGGGAAAACTGTTTTAATCAATAGTTACATAAGTAACTGTTAGAGCAAGACAGTTCCTGAATTATTAAAAAATAATTGTGTTAAAGGAAAAAGAATTCTATACCATTAGATAGAGATGACATATTATTGAATTGTATACTTAAAAACTGTTTGATCTTATTAACCAATGTCACCTTAATAATTTTAATGGAAAAAAAAGAGATTTCTAGAAGTCCATTAAATGCTGCTTTCTCATCTTCCTTAAATATTCAGAGCAAATTATTCCATGAGATTTTAAACATGTTTTCTATTGCCTTTAGCCAAATCCCATCTACAAAGGACTTTGCCCAAATAAGGGCACTCTGTAGGCTGCTTTCTTCATATCTAGGGCTTTGGGACATTTATGAGCCTTTTTTGCTGAAGCTATCACCAACTGTATTATATCTAGTGTAGCTTTCCCCCTGCTACTTCCAGTGTGATTTTATTTTTTTCATAAAATGGAATCCCATACCCATGCTTCTTCTCAAGTTATAACATATATCATAGATTCTTGAAATATGGTAGTAATAATTCCATAACAACTATTCAACCTAGTGAATCTTTTTATTTTATTTATTTTCCGGTAGGACCTAAAAGAATTGAATTGTGAGAAGGCATCAGACAATATCATTATGAGACTGATGGCATTATCATTCCAGTACAGCTATTGTTGGATAATTTTATATACCAAAAATACATTAAACTCGGAGTAAGTAAACATTTCTTCACCCAAAGTCACTTTTATATTTTTTAACTTATTCAGTCCTCTTCTGTGAATAGAGGTAGCAATGCAAATTTTTCCCTTGCTCATCTAGTTTTTTAAAGTCAGCAGATAACTGAGTCAGGGAAGAAATAAAAAGAGAAATCAAGAAATACAGGGAAGGTCAGGTAAAGTCAGTGATCCTCAAGGTGGAGGATACCCATAAGAAAACAAATCAGAATTTCGGAGATGGTATATTTCCCCTGTATATTCTGTGCAAATTATCTTCCCCTCTCTACCTCACTAAGAATTGCTGCTTTACATGTCTCACATCTTATTACTTTTTAATTCTGTACTTGTCTTTTAAAAGTTAAGTCACTCTTAAATCACCTGTCTCTAAAATCTTACTAAAACAGCAACTAAATAGCATCTTGCTATACTTTATTTTACTAATGTGCGTTATTGAATAATCACACACACACACACACACAAAAAAAATCCATGCTGAGGTACTGGCCAATAAGGGGATAGGTTAAATTTCTCACTTTCCTCTCCCCACCCCTCACTTCAGCATTCCCTAGATTGAACGATCTTATTAAAGAATAGAGGTGGAAACGTTTTTCGAAAAGTGTTAAGTTGACAAAAAACTATGAGTCTGCCACACTAGTATTATCTTAGCCAGGTTATTCTAATAACATTATGAAATGTGAAAAAGTGAATTTTTAGTAAGTATAATCAGATATCCAATGAGTGGAAGTATAGTAATATAATTCTTTTTAGGTACCATCTTACGGAAAAGACACTTTATCACCTAGCACTGATTTATGCAGCTTTGGTTTCATTTGGGCTAAAATCAGAAGAACTGGATGTAAAGGTATTCTTTTCCAATATGTTTGTTCATCAATATTTTTTATAAACCAAAATTATACTCAAATTCATGTGCCCCATGAGAAAAAAAAAGACATTAAATGGGCAAACTAAAAACTGCTTAAAAGCCAAATAAAGAACAGTTTTCAAATTAATGAATATTCTTTCCATCTAAACTTGTTTTGCAAAAGTTTTTTAGTTTAATGAATTTAAAATCATATTTTATCTCTTAATTTCTACTTGGATTTTTTGAAACATAGAACAGGAATCAAAATAAATATTCCTTGATTAAAATGCTCACTTATGAAAGATTACTAAGTTTTTATCTGCTATAAAATGGAAATCTTGTGATATATGAATAGATTAATATTTTTGTAATCTCTAATCAGTCTCCTTTCTTAGCTCTTTTTTTCAATGGTCCTTGCTCTGAAATTTAGACATTCCTCCAATCTGGAGGCTCAGTACTTTTCTGGTAACATTTTGTTTTCTGTATTGATAAACTCAGCTATCCCCACAAATTTAACTTTCATTTCTGAGTATAATCCTATATTCTAGCTTTCTACTGGCAATCTCCACATGAATACCCCCACAGGCATCTCAGACTCTGCAACTTCTCATCCTCCCCCAAACTTAAGTTTATGACGTTACTATTCTAATCGATAGCTAAATCTCCCTTTTAACTCTGCAGTGTCTCTAGAATGTGTCTACTTTCTATTCCTACTGCTATTTCCCTAAATTCAGGCCTTCATCACCTCTCACTTGGAGTTTTAATGTAGCTTCTTAAGTAATCTCATTTATACTCTTCCCACTCCAGTGTATAATATACATTAATACCAATTACATTTGTGAAAAACAGCTATGAATATTCACTCCCTAGATTATACACTTCTGAAGGAATGGGAACATATTTATTCATTTTTGTATTTCTGGCACCCAGCACAGTACAAATAGGCACAGTGCAAGCGCCAAAACATACTAGGGTCTTGATAAATATTTGTTGTTGAGTTTAATTTTCTTGCTCAAAAGACCTTTCTTAGCTTCCTACTTTACTCAAAATAGAGTTTAAACAAAGCTGGATTCAAACTCCTCAACAGTTTGGCCCGAGTGATTCTTCCTTTAGCATCATTCTACTCACCATTTCCTGAATAGGCCCCCGCACTACTACCTCTCAGCCACTGCACAAACATGTCATTCTGGCCTGTCTTCCCGCAGGAACACTATCTCAGTACTCTTACTGTCAGCTTTCATAGTTCTCTCTTTTTTTTGCACAATTTATACACTACCTCCTTTAAGAAAATTTCCCCAATTATACCATCAGGATAAATCTCTCCTCCTCCCATTCTCCCAATAACACTTTGCATCTTTCTTATAGTATGAGGTATTTATTCATACATCCTCCACCCTGAAAGGTAAGAACTAGGCCCTTTTTTTTGTAAAGCCTATAGCATCTAGCACAGTGCTTGTATGCATCAAAAATATTCAAAAAACATCTACTAAATAGAATAAAATCAAAGCACAACCTGTCAAGAAAATCAACAAATGATCTATTTGAAATTGAATCTAGATTTTGACCTGTGATACAATAAATATGTAAGCAGATATATGCAAAATATGCTTTACAGAATCATTTTATTTCTCTGTACACTGAGTACATGATATCAATGAGTGATATTGTATTCAGGTACAGTGATATGGGTCATAGAGGACATGTTCCAAGTAAAACATTTGGGGATAAAACAGGAGGTACTGCCCAGGCACAATCCTTTCCAAACAAAAGTTTGATCTCACTTGAATCAAACTATTCCAAAGACTTTTCAGGTTTTACATAATAATCTAAAAAGTTGTTTATTTTTTCCATAGAATTTGAGAAACAGCTATGTATCAATTCACTCTGCTTGCCCTTATATCACCAATACTCAAACCTCCCATTCTTCTGATGACATGATTACATTAAAGGGGATTCCTTAGATTTATATCATTTTAGAATATATTGTTTCTTTACCTTACTTTACTTAGTAATATGGTTTTTGGCGTTTTCGAGTGTATCAGAATAGAGTTTTTATTCTCAGGCACCCGAAGAGCCTAGCCACAAAGAAAGTATTAGGAAGTTTAAGTTAATTTTCTTAATCTAAAAGAAAATACTAGTAGTGTTATGCTATATTTTATGCTAATTTCAAAAAATATTCTATGGATTTCTTATGAACTCTCTTTGCAAAAAAATGCACAGATACACATATATGCAAAAATTTGAAAACAATGTTTGAGGATTCCTGGATCTGCCAAAGTCCAGCCATGAGCTCTGCTCTGTCTAAGAAAGTAATATTCATTAAACCATCATAAAATTGTGGCTTTTAAAAGTAAAATTTACATTCAAATAAAACTTTCAAATATTCTCAAAACATCCAAAACTTGGCAATAAAAATTGTATTCAAATAGTGTATTTCTGTGCAGTCTCTATCTGTTTAACACAATTTAAAGGAAATCCTTTAGAATACTTCCAGGTCCATACTAATAGTTTTATACTTAAAATTCTTTTGAAAGAGAAAACTATTATAATTATTTTGTGAGGTTTGTATAGTCTTTTTAAAAAATTTTTTCGACTATAGGACAGGATATTTATATTTCTAAGATATGATTGTTTAGGGTAGCATTTCTCTATCCACATTAAGCTGCTAATCCATGAACTACCTTTCCTTCAACCGAATCTAAAAGAAGATATATATATAACTTAAAGAGGAAGAGAAAGACTGGTATTTCAGAAGAGAAAACAGCATTAAGAGAAATACAAGTAACAGACAGGAAGTAGGGGAAATTAAGAAATTCTTTTTAGAGTTTAGTTTAATACACCCCCACACACACACATTTTTTTTGGCAGGGATATCTCAGTATTATATAAGCTAAGAGCAATTCTAAAAATATAGAGGAAAACTACTCTAAATCAAAACTTTATTTTTTTAATACAGCTTCAAATTCATCTGTAAATAGCCTTTCTTTAACTTTGTTTTTGAAAAATATTACACTATATTTTTCAAGTTCTTATTTTAGTTGAAGACCATTGGGTTTAATATAGAAAAAGCAAAGTATTAAATATTACTAGTGATATCCAAATTGCTTTTCCAATATAGATGAAATATGATACCAAATTTATTTAAAGTATTTTATTAATAAACATCAAATGGAAGTGAAGAAAAATAATTTAGTTCCAAAAATTGGAAACTACCAGGATATTATACTTAAAGAAGAAAAGAAAATTGCTTACCTTTACAAATAAAATATCCTGGATTTCACATAAATAAATTAATAAATGATATCTAAAATAGTGCTTAAAGATTACAATCTGCTGTGCTTTTATTTTTCTTCTAATTATAGACAATTTTTGAATGATATATTTTGCTTTTTAATATTTTCTATAGTCTAACATTTAAAATGTATTTTTTTAGCTTATTATGTCTTCAGGAGTGGAAGAGACTGCACTGATAATTCGACAAATTGCTGACCACAATTTAATGACCTCAAAGAGAGATCCTCATGAGTGGTTGGATAAATCCTGGCTTGAAGTTTCACCATCTAAGGTTTATTTCCTAAATAAATAAATTACATCTTTCAAAGCAAATATAAGTACATATATTTGAATCCCTTTTCTGGTAGCATATTTTTGTTCCCTAATGATTGCATGAACATATATAACAATAACCATAATGCACATTTACTTAGATCACTTTCCAGAATCATTTGTATTTTTCAATTTCACAGAACTATTTTATTGGGATTTTTTTATAATGAACTTTCAAATCTAAGTTATTATAGGGTGATCTAATGATTTTAATGCTTAATATTTTAAAAAAACATAACATTTAAGTATAGTCAATTTATTAAAAGAATAGCAAAATTTTATTATTCCATGATTTGTCAGTAATTCAATTACATAATTAAAACTAAGAGTAAAGTTGTAATACCTCTAAAGTACCTGTAAGTTTAAATAGTGAATTTTTAGAAATTCCTTTTGTTTGAAAATATTTCCAAGTTCTCATGCAAATGCAGTGTTTCTGTTACTTTTATTTTTAAAATATATTCAAATCACGAGCCATAAAAAATGACAAGGCTCTTTATATACTAATATGGAATAGTTTCCAAGATAGATTGTTAAGTAAAAAATGAAAGTTGTAGCACAGAGCATGCAATATACTACTATTTGTCTAAAACCAGGGGAAATTAATATCTATATGAATTTGTTTGTAAATTAATAAAATATCTCTGAAAGGATATCAAGATATGATAACACTGGTTACCTCCAGAGAGGAGAACTGGGGTAATTAGGTAGGAAAGAGACTTTTCACCTTTTAGTACCTTTAAAAATTTGAACATGTGACTATTTTACTCATTTAAAAACTAAAATTACAAAATGAATAAATAAAATGAAATATTTACATATATTAAGTTACAGAACTTTTATATGCCTAATTAGTACATAATACTCTCAGCAAGCATGGGTATAATTAACTGTGATGTATGTGTGTGTGTAATTTTCTTCCTACCAAAACATGTACACTTTGCTCACATGTCTGTCATTTGATAAGCATCAAAGAAGATGCAAAAAGCCAGTGTAACCCAGGAAAATATGTAATATGGCAATAGTAGAGATAGCTGTTATGTTTCTAGACTTTTATGAGAATGAGATCTCTCTGAAACATGCATTTTTAGACTTCGGTGTCAATTTTGGTCAACAAAATTTATTCCTATGCTCTTTACAACAAGGCTTTCCTGATATCGTGACATCTCTTAAATATCATAAACATGGTTCATCTTAATCAAAGGGTGATAATATATGGTCTACAAAGGGAGAGCTAAAGAAATCTTGAGGTCCTAAACTAAATCCAATAAAAGATTTCTCTTTAGAAAATCTACCATTAGATGAAACAATTGTCATTTGAAGAATGGATGAGTGAAATGAAACTAAAGTGTACTAAATTTGTACAGTTCTTAATTCTGAGAATATATAAATCTTTACTGCCAAATAAGTTTCTTTCCCTCCTGGCCATACTTTTCCCAGACATCTCAAATTGAGTGTAGGTCAAATGACAAAAATTTTAATTTGATAGAATGGGTAGAATAAAATGAGTCACTTTTAAAAGACCACTAGATTATTATTGCTCAAACTCTCTTCTAGGAAGAAACGTACTTACTTGATTTTCCATGTATTAACCCATTGGTGGCTCAGCTCATGTTAAATAAAGGACCTTCACTACATTGGATATTATTAGCGACTCTTCATGAACTTCAGGAACTCCTACCTGAAGTTCCAGAAAAAGTATTAAAGGTTAGTTATTTGAGGTCTATATTCTTATATGAGTTCATTTCCTTTCCATAGGGTTTTCAAAATCAAATTATCCAAGTGTAATTGTTTGGGATTTTACATAGCAAAGAAATAATTTCCTTGAACTAATTTTATATAAAATTCTCATTTGCTGTCGATCATATTATATATTTTAAAGCTCTTATATAGATAATTCAGTACAGTCAGTTTATTACACATTAAATCATTTTGAAATGTTATTTTGCCCACAAATATTCAATTATACACTCTATTCATATGTGTTTACATGATCTCGTCTCAACAATTCTGAAACCCTTCATTATAATAATAGTTAAAGAGAACTTTTATTGGTAAAATTTTTTATTTTTTATTGAGGAAATGGTATTTATGTAACTTAAAATTCTATTACAAGTGATTAGAAAATAGATGCAAATTACAATATGTTTTTCTTTTAACAGAGCCTAATTATATTATGTCTTTAATACATGGGTTAATATAATACCTATGAATGAACTACTTACTTATATTTTGCCTCCCTTTCATGTAGATAAGCATTATTATTTACATTTACTTGACTGTTTGTTTGTATTAATTAATTTTTAATTTTTTTTTAGCATTTTTGTGGCACCACTTCCTTATTCAAGATTAGTTCTTCTTCCATAACAGTATCACCTCAAATGTCATCTCCTCGGGAAAACAGGAATCAGATTAGTAACTTTACTTCTCAGAGTTCAGCTTCTGACTCTTCTGAGTTTGTTATTCAAGAAAATAATAAATATTACCAGTATTCAGACTTAAGAGAGACAGTGCAGGAAGACACAAATTATAATTATAATTTTTCCCTTATGGAACTAAGGGAAATGCCAAGTAATTTACCTTCAAACTATAATTCTTCAAATTATAATTCTTCCCTTATGAAACTAAGAGAAATGCCAAGTATTTTACCACCTGTGACTTCTTACAGTCAGACAAGATACTGGAGAGACTCTATTTGTAACACTAACATAGTACAGAATAACCCTTTTCTGGTTAATACAGAATCAAGGAATTCGGCCGGTAACTCCTTACTAAACCAGAATGATTCACAGTCAGATGTCTTTTCTTTGGGTCTTACACAAATGAATTATGAAACCAGAATATCATCAACTGACACTCAGAAGGGTATTGCCCCTAATTTTATAAATTATCAGAAAAAGGGAACATTTGAAGCAAGAAGACCTATAAATAAAGAGGTATCTGCCCCTGTCTTCTCACTAGAAGGCTCTCAATCGCCTCTTCATTGTAACTTTAAGAAAAAAGTATGGGAACAACAGAAACACCAAGTCAACTTACAGTATGGTGCAGAGCAGAGTACATGTGATAAATGGTACTCTCAGAAAGATAATTTGTTCACTAACCAGCAAAAATGTTTATCCAATGAGTTAGAAGGCTTCATGTATGAAAGTTCAAACGCTGGAACAAAAAAGAGTTTCTGGAAAGAATTACCATCTGTTCCCAGTTTGGATTTATTTTGTGCCTCTGATTCTAATGTAAATAAAAAAGAAAACAACAGTCTTTATTTCTACCAAAGTAACGGAAAATGTTTAGGACAGAAAAGGCACTCTGAATCTTCATCAACCTCAGGAGACAAGAAATCATTAACAGGTAACGTGATTTAACAGTTAATAAACTATTAACAGTTAATATAATATTATTAACAGTTAATAAACTTAGATGTAATTTAAAAAGATATAACCACCTTCAAATTAAAAAAAACTTTAATTATTACACTTAAATAATCGTCAATATCTTTGGGTCAAAGAAAATTAAATTCTAATTACAGACTTTTAAGAAAATACAAAGAAAAGGTCGAATTCTTGTAGCTTTAAATGAATTAAGCATTCAACTAAAGTTAAAAATAAAAACACAGAACAAATCTAAATAAAGCAGAAGGCTAAAATAACAAAGATTAAACAAAGAAATCAGTAAATTAGAAAATTAACTTACTTGTCAGGCTTATTAAGAGCTTATAATACTCCTAGTGCCATTCTAGGCCCTTATGTGATTATTAATTCTGACAATTCTATTAAATAGATACTGTTATTAGCTCAATTGTACAACTGATGTTTCTGAACATTTAATGATACCAATTTTTAAAAAGACAATTTTATTTTCTCATTTTCGATAATTATACTTTTCCTTTCTGTGTCGTTTCTTATTGCATTGACCTGAGCATCTGGAATAAAATGTTAAGCTTTAATTGTCATACAAAGGTGACTTTGTCATGATAGGAAAAAAAGAAAAAAAGAAAGAAAGGGAGAAGCTTAAGCTTCAAAGCTGTTTTGCATAGGCCCTTTGTGAGGCCTGAGAGGGAACCAGAAATTTGTGTGTATTCTTTGTTTCATTAAAAGAGGACCTCTCAGTTTGTATAAGATCCAGGACTCACAAAATTTGGATTGGTCCCATTTAATTGTCATAATTTATTTTGTTCCTGATTTTAATGAGAAGTAGTCTACCTCTAGTTTTGTAAGAAGTTTTGTGAGGAATAGATGCTAAATTTTATTCAGGCTTTGGGGAAAATCAAACATATTTTCTCCATTTACTTATTAATGCCAAGGATTATATTTACGAGTTTACTAATATTAAACCATTTTTGTCATTTCTGTGGTAAACCTAATTGGCTTTGAGAAGTGATTCTTTTAATATGCTGTTAAACATGGTTGCTAATATTTATGATTTTTATATCCACATTCTTACTGAGATTAATCTATTGTGTTATTTGTGCTCTGTCACATTTTGACATGAAGGTTATGCCAGCTTCATAAATGAATTGATTGAAAATTCCATATTTCTTACACCCTGGAACAAATTAAGCATGCCAGTTACTAAATATTATTGAACATATGGCCCCAGATGTATAAGATATTTCTCCCATTTTCTCAAGATATTTCAGAAAATATTTTAAATAAATTTTAATATTTAAGTTTTTAGGAATATAGATGGAATTGTCTAATATATACCCACATTTTATTTCATTAATTTAGTTAGAAATCTATTTTTAAGCATATAAATAATATTGGTTAGAAATATTGAAAAATATATTTTAAAAATATATTTTAAAAATTTTCCACTTTCCAACTATTTCTATAAAATACTTTCATTCAAGCAGTTCATATAAATCTTTGATGTTAGTGTCTTCATTATCACTATGGCACCTTTGACTTTTTAACTGTGGTTTTCATAGCACATCATTACCTGAAAATGTGTTTACAGTATAACACATTTTGAATTCATACTGATGCAGCCCTAGAATATGTATCCAAAGCATTGGCATATATCAAGATAATATCCATTTGTCCTGTAGGTGTATATTTGATCTCTATGATAAAATTATCTACTACATTGCTTTTTAAATTTACTTATAATAGCATCCAACCTTTGCAGTATGGGATTATATCCACAGGAATACTAAAATGGTTTTAAATATTTTAGCCTCTTTTTTTTTTTTTTTTTTTTTTACTGATTAACTCAATTGACCTTGGTAAATATTCAAATCTAGGATATTTCAGGTGCTAATGTATATCATATCATGCAAGGTGAGGTCATATATGATTACCACATATCATGTAACAGAATTCAGGATAAATTCTATTACAGATATGGGTCAAGGAACAGGCTTAATAAGGGAAAACTTAAAAACAGAAGTCTTAAAATACAGGGAGATTTAATTATTTGTGCAAATCATGAGCATACAAATATGTATATATAACACTAATTAGTACTAGGCCATTAGGTACAGGTGCATTTATGCTAAAAAATTCAATTTTTAATGGTCATCATTTTATCCCAGTTTGGAAATTTTTAAGTTTTCTAGATAGATAATGAAGAAATTTTCTAGATAGATAATGAAGAAGCATAGCTGGAAAGAAAATAGCTACACTTTATTATCTGTAAGAATATGGTTTTCTTTTTCTCTTTTTATCAGATTTCATGTGCTCACAACTACCACAATGCAAAAAACGACGTCTCGTGTATGAAAAAGTCCCTGGGAGAGTTGATGGACAAACTCGTCTGAGGTTTTTTTGAAAGAGAAAGAATAAATAGTGCGACATGCCACATTCCATTGTTTTTGATGATCAAAATGACTTACATTTTGTCATACATTAAAGGAAATGCAATTGTTCTGAGATGGTCTTGGTTTTCTATATTAAATTTTTGTAATATATATTCTGCCCTATAGTCTGCACCTTTGTAAGTGAAATATTCTAATTGGCATAATAATTGTCATAATATCTAAATATCTCCAGATTCACCTAAACACTACAAGCCTTTTTTTTTAAAGAAATAGAAAACCTTATTGTATGTATACAAAAGGGTTATTTAGTTGCTTTCCGAAGGGCCTACTGCCTCCCATCTCTCCCCCAGCCTCCATCTTAGTCTGATGCTTTGAGTCAAGAAGTGAAGATCACCACAGTCAACCTCCACCACCAAGAAAGTTAAAATCTAGGGCACAACTGAAGTTAGAGAACTTCCAATTTTAAGTATCTTCATGAACAAAATTTTAAAACCAATTACTAAGAGAAAAAATTTGCAACCCACATAATAGAAAACAGGTTTATATTCCTGATATACTAAGAATGCCTACAAATTGGTAGGAAAAGACAACCTTATAGAAGAATTTACAAAACACATGAATACATATTTCACAGAAGAAACAAAAATAGCCCATAAACATCTGAAAAATATACAGCTTCATTGCTTATTAGTCAAATGCAGATTAAAATAAGTTACTATTTTCACCTATCAGATCAGCAAAATTTTTGAAAATTCAAAATGTCCAAAGAACGTTGACATTACCTTACTTGACTTCTCTTTGGCGGTTGGTACTGTTAATCACACCATCCTTTTTGAAACAGGCTCAACTTGACTTCACACCACCTCTGCTACTTTCCTCTTTCTAGTCTCCTCTTTCTACTACAGTTTTATTTATAGGATGTTTGTTTTTGCTTGGGTATGTAAGGGGTGGAGACTTTAAAGAGAAACTACTTATGGAAACCTAATAGGGATTTCTGTTCGAAAGTTTTGGCAGGATGCTCCTAAGGTAAGGCTAAGGCTTCCTAGCTCACAGAATTCCTTTACCCCATTTTTAATCAGCTTCCGGTGGAGTTTCTTCACAGGCCATAAACTCTGGCAAGTCCTTAGGCTGAACTTTCAACACCTGCCTCCCTGCTGCCTCACCAATATTGTGGAAGCATCTTGAGTCCTCACACTGTTTTTCAGTGAGGCTTGCTGATAAAGAAAGTGAGCTCAGCTTCAGCAGAGCACTCCCAGGGAGCAATTGTCACAGGACAGGCTGAGCTGGTCCAAGCCTTAAGTGTCTGGATCAGCCCTTCGTAGGGGGCCAAAAGTGTCATGTCAGCCTCCAAAACCCTCAGCCCTCACTTCTCAGGCTGGCTGTTGCAATGGAAACTTTGTTTTTTTGCTCTGAGAGCATGTTCCTGTGACATTTTTGATGTCCTAAGGGGAGTTACTTACACTTAGATTCATTGCTGGTGATAGTGATGCTCACCTTTGAGGGTTCACAAGAGGCCTTACCCCAAGTTCCCAGGCCCCACCCAAATTTGTAGGCCTCACCAGAACATCAGCTGTCTCTTCCAATCATGGATAGACATGAGATTCCTTCCCTGTCCACTGAGACTCAGTGTACAATTGGGGATCAAAACCAGGGTGTCCCACCCCTTGCCTCTCACAATAGGATCCTAGATATTCTCCCCAAATAATAAGCCCTACCCTAAAACAAGGGATCCAACAAATGGAGTAGACTGGGTTGGAGGGGGTGGGGAGTGCAAACTGTAGCAATCTAAAATGAGCGCTGAGAAAAATACATGGTATCTGTCTTTTGCTTTTTTGTTTAGTCATGATTTTTACCATACAAGTTAATTCAATGTCTAATTTGTTATTTACATTCCTTATTTGAATTATTTAAATTTAATTTGATATAGTCAAGTATACACACCTTTTCTTTTTTGATTTCTGGGTTTTCTACCTTGCTTAGGAAAACCTGTTTTTCTAAAGTTGTATAATTATTCTACTTTTTCTTCCAATTCTTTTGTATTACCTTTCTTTAACTCATGGATTTTTTACATACTATAATACAGGCCCAGTTTTATTTTCTTCCAAATAGATAGACAATGTCAGCACCATTTATTAAGTAAACCATATTTTCCTACTGGATAGGAAAAAAGTCAAGTCTATTTCTGAACTATAGTCATCTAATCATCTATTTGCCTATTCCTATATCACAATAATATAATTTACTTTGGGTTTTCTTTTTTAAAAAAATAATATTGTTTTGATTCAACAGCTTTAAAGTTTTAATAACTAGTAAGGCAAGTTTCACCCTCCCTTGTTTTACACACACACACACACACACACACACACACACACACACACACAGTTTTAAAAACTATTCTACTATTCTTGGACACTTTTGATTTTGCCTTATGAACTTCTATATATTTTAACCAGTTTTCCTCAAAAAAAAAAGATAGGAATTCTACTAAAGTTATATGAAATTAAGATTGCATTTTAGCTGAAGGAAACTGGACTTTGGGTGGTGAACATAGAATAGAATATACAGATGTTAAATGATAACGTACACCTGAAAATTATATGATTGTATCAACCAATGTTACCCCAATAAACTTAATTTTTAACAAAATTTGCATTTTAATAAAATGTTAATACCCTGTAGGTTATGTGGGCCCCGTTCTATAAACATCAATAAAACCTTTTGTGACTTGCACCGCTAATTTAGTAAGTATTTTTACCATTTTGTCCTACAAATGGCACGTGAGTTGCCTTTTCCGTTCCCAAGTAGCAGTTGTCATACAGATAAGGCTAACCTTCTAACTATACTTTGTATCTGGTCAGCCTCTCAAACTGTTACAAATTCAAGTTTTTCTTTTACTAGACTCTCATGAGTTTTCGAGGTATATAGTTATATGACCCATAAATACAGTATAGCCCCTAAAATGTTTATACCATTTCCTTTTTTCATCTTACTGCATGAGCTAAGAATTCCAAAGTAATGCCACATAGTGGTGATAAAAGGTGCTCTTGTTCCTATTACTCTATGCTGAATGTTTCCACTTTTCACTATGCAATATAAAATTTGCTGTTTTGAGAAATTGTCTCAATCATCTTTAATTTCCTTCTATTCCTATTTCACTAATCCACTTAGCTTTTATTCAGAACAGCTATTGAATTTTATTAAATGACTTGTCAGCATAGATTCTTTTCTTTATGCCATTTATGTAACACATTACATTGACAGATTTCCTTATATAGAATTGAATTTGTATTTTCTCTTGATATACTACTGAATTTGATTTCTTATATTTAGGACACTTAACATCTGTATTCATAAGTGAACTGTCTACAGTTTTCTTACACTATCTTAACAAGATTTTACCAAAGCAAAAAGTGAAATAAAGAGAAGTTTTTGTGGGTTTTTTGGCATAAAAAAACTATCCATAACTAATGTATACAAACTGATGAGCTTGGAGATAAGCATATACCTATGAAACCACCCTCACAATCTATACCATGAACCAGTCCATCACCTCCAAAAGTTTCCTCCTGTCCTTGTGTATGTTAAGGACACTAAACATTAAATCTACCCTCTTAGCAAATTTTTAAGTGTGTAATACAGTATTTTTAAGTATAGGCACTACACTGTATAGCAGATCTCTAGGACTAAATTCTTCTTGTAAGCCAAAATTTTTTTTTTAATATAGTTTTTTAAAAAAAAATGCTTATTGTTGTTAAGATAAACGATGGAACATGTTTCAGTGCTGACAGAAAGAATCCAATAAAGAAACTGAAGATAAAGGAGAGAAAGGATAATTGGCAATGTGACATTTCAGAGAAGGTGAAACAGATTCAGAGACCAAATAGAGGGTTTAGAATTGAATTCTGATTGCATGAATGGAATTCAGATTGCTTAGATTTGGAAGTTTCATGGCCAGAAGTTATAGGAGTTCTCATCTAATGGCTGTTATTTTCTCTATTGAAACATTACTTATACTCAAAGATATTTTCATGTAATTATGGGTTTATACATAGGTATTTCAAGAGCAGATGTCAGTAACTGAGATATTTACCTATTTTTTACAAAATGCTGCAAGTACTTATAAACAAAAATTTCACCTTCCAGCACTCAATCTCACAAGCAAACAGAAATCCATAAAGCCTTAAAACAATCAGATACAAAATGTTGCTGTCATAGAAAAGGATGAATTAAGCAGAAATTTTATTTTCAAGCTCTTCGAAGATATTACAAACACAAATAAAATACCCTTTTAAGTGTTCCAAATAAAATCAAAGGCACATCATCAAAGTAAAAAACACTTATGACATTAAGAATTCATTTAATTTTAAGATTTGCATGTTACTTTTTTAATCATTTGCAATGTTCTATAAGTCACATTTTAAACATTTTTAAAGACATGAAAAAATTCAGTATTTTTTTAAAGTACAACCACAACTATAAAGTAGAAGAACTTAAAAAAGATCAACTCTGCTTCACAGACAGGATGGTACACTCTAACACACGACACAACATTGATCTTTCCAAACGAGTTTGCTAAGATACAGATAGCTCCCATGATTAGTGTTTAAAATTAAACGATCTTCCCATTTAGAAAAATCAAGACATCATTTGACTTAATAAAGACTATTCTTCCCCCGATTTTACACTGGCTTATCTTCATTTGGAAATTATAAATTCATGAGAAAAGAACAAATTTTGTTATGGTGCAAAAATCTTAGGAACAAGTAATTATAAATATTCAGTTTTTTTTTTTAATAACAAAAATGTTTTCCTTCCCCAAATGTAAACATCCAGTAAATAAAACATACAGAATATTCCTGGTATAGAAACACTAGTAATTCACGTATGAAAGAGGAACATTTTGGTATATTTGATGGTAAGGTTTTTGTTTGTCTTAAGTATAAAGCACTTCAGGAAACCAGGCCATTTTTATTTAAAAGTCTACTCCCTTTCCCAGTTTCCTCGAGTAGAAACTTATCAATTTCTGTAGAATTTTGGCTATAGGACCAGGCCACAGGGAAGGGTCTGAAATATCTCAAAGTTATTTGGTTAGAGAAAAAAATGTTTTTTTCTTGAGATTGGAGGCAGTCATTCATCACTTTGCATTGAAAGCATTCCTCAGCGAACTTCTTTCCTACAGGAAAGAAAATTTGGTAAATTTTCACTTTCATGAGATTTATACATAAAATTACTCATTTCATATAGCACTTTAGTATTCTCAGAGTAGAGAGTAGGAAGATAATTTTTAAAAATCCAAATCACACCATTGAAGGAGTAGTACCCATGAAAGTGCTCTGTAAAAAGAAAAATGCTATACCAGCATAAAACTTACTTTAATACCATAAATTTGGGCATTTTCCATTAAAAGAGACAATAGTACCTAATAGTATAATTAATTTCTTCTTTTTAATGTGAATAATTTCTTTTACATGTAGGTGAAAAAGGACCTAAGATGACTACCTACTATATGAAAACCTCTTAGAACACATCATTTGAAACATGTTGACCCCAAAAGACTCCAATAATCAATCTGTGCTCTGAACTCTTCCAAAAAGGGAAAAAAGTGAAAATGTGAATGAGACTCCATACAATGCATTAGAACCATGAAATTTCTAATATGCCACCAAAGAGATGTTTTCATTTCAATAATCAGCTTTTAAAGCTCTTTTAACTGGACTCACGCTTTTCCCCAGTAGCTATGTTAAAGCTTCCTCCTTCAGAACAGATATATTCTGAAAGCCATTAGGAAAGAAACCACAGCTGTTGGTGGGAGCAAGCCTCTGCCTCTGGGAGTCCTTAGTCCCAAGAGCAGCAAGTCAGCTGATAGCACCAAGCAACTCTGGGATGGTGTAAGGAGAGAGTAGGATTAAATTCAAGAAATTATCACCAGCCAACTCAGTTCAAGAGTTCAAGTACATAAGGATATTAACACCTTACGAGTTAATACCAAAGAGGATTGAGAGATGCTATCCTAATTAGATGTAATCCACAGGCAAGGTAAATATAGACTAGCCACCCTTCAGGGACAATTGTGCATTTTGCTGCTTTTTATTTTAATTCCCCCAAGAATAACATTCAAAACACAGTTGCCCAAATCCTTTGGGCAGCCCTGTGCTAATGCCATGGCCCCAAGCCGGCACGGTGCATCATCACTCACCAGTCCTCAGAGTAAAGCACAGGACCGGGGCTCCCGGAAGGGGTTGCTTCCAGCTGGAACGCCGACCAGCAGGGCATCCTTGCAGGCGTTCTGCATGCAGTACTGCTGAAGCTCGGCCGCCGCCTGAGAGACCTGAAATGGAAGGGCCACCGCTTGATGTACTGCTCACAGCCTGATCCAGCAGCCACTGGATATTCCGAAAAACTATCGTACTGCCTGATCACACATTTTTTTTTAATTTTTATTTTTTTGATCACACTTTTTGTGACCTCCGAAAGTCTCGTTTTTGCTGAAAGTTCTAATAACTGAACTCTAAAGAGGAAAGGTTATAATTTCTATGAACTCCGATTTAGGATATTTTTGTTTTAGCTGCTTAATCAACAAAGGAACAAAAAAGCCGTATATTTGACCCCTTTCGAATCCTAGTTTGGGGACTAAATAGCTTATTCTAGTACTCCCTTTACAAGTTTTCACTTACAAAGCATGCGTTGATATATCCAGGTTTGTCATGTGAGCAAACTGTCTTAATGCTTACAAGGCTGGACCTTATCCTTGCTCCAAACAAGTGACAGACTTCTTCTACCATGCTTTTGAGCAGGACAGCTTATCAGTTGAGAATGCAGCCTCTGGAACCAAACTGCCTTGACTCAAATTCAGTTTCTTAACTTCTCAGTGAAATGTATTTAGTAATAAATAGTACCTACCTCATTGGGTTGATGTGACAATTAGGTGAGTTAACTTATGTAAAGCACTTAGAGTAACGCTGGCACATACTTAGCAATACGTTTGTAGCAGACTACAAAACGGTCACAATATTTTGCAGCTCCTCCCATCAAGAGGTGAACTCTACCCACTTCTTGAATCTGGGCTTGTCTTATGACTTGCTTTGACGAGGAGAATGTAGTAGAAATAAATAATGAGCAAGTTCCAAGCCTAGGCCTTAAGAGCCTTTGCAGTTATCTCTCTTGCAGTGATTAGAACCCTAAAATCACCATCTAATGAGCCCAAGCTAATCAGCTGGAGGTCTTGTGGAAGAGAACCAGTCATCTAACCCCAGCCATCTGCCTAGCAACCTACAGACACATGAGCGAGGCCATCCTAAATCACTCAGCCACCAGCCAACCCTTTATTTGACTGCGGATGTAGGGAGGAGCCCAGCAAATATCAGCGGAACTATACAATTGAACCCAGTGCAAATTGTTGACCTAAGAATTGTGAGTTAATAAATGTTGTTTTAAGCCACTAGCTTTTGGAGAAGTTAATTAGGCAGCACAGATACAATGTTATGCTGCCTTTCTTCTTAACCTCCATCTGATGCATATTTGCACATGGAAGCTTTCCTCACTTTCCACTTTTCTTGTATTGAAAGATATTTTCTATAAAAATTGAACTATATCGTACAAAAATGATTCCAATTGCTGTTCTAGTATTACCACTTTGTGTTAATTTTCCAAGCTTCCAAACAACCAGAAAATCAACTATTTATGTTACAGTTACTATCTAGTTTCTAGACTGTAAGAATAATTTTTAATATAATATAAATGCATAATATTGTCAGAGTAATGTTTAAATTTACTTTTCCCTCAGAAGTTTTGACAGTTTCACATTATCATTGGAACTAGTGGTTATATAGAATTTATTAATTCAAAAAACTTTGGAACCAATTATGCTCATGCTTACTATCTGTGCATCAGAGGGGAAGAAGATTATCTCCCAAGACCCCTTGGAAAATAGGACTAACTGGACCCTAGCCTAAAGAACATGTCAAAAAGTTCAGGTGAGAGGATAAGCAGAGAAAATAAGAGTAAAAGTGGTCAGCATTTCTCTAGCATTTTGGACCGGGAGAATACAAGTCCAAACACTTGGAAGTTGTCACCTACTCATGGAGGTGGGATAATGTCAACCCAATTTTAATGACTTTCCTTGGTTTGAGCCCATGCTCACCCAGAAATTTCCGAAAGGCTTCTCCAAAGCACAGGAGGGGTCCTTGGAAGGATACTAGGCATTCTAATCGTTAGAAAGGAATGCCTTCCATTATATGCTTGAAAACTAGTATCCAGGCTTATTCACCAGTTAGCAAGTCTGTTAAAGAGAAGACATCTCTGAATGTGCTGAGAACATCCATCATTGAGCCCTGAGATGAGACCAGACCTTGGATTGTTGTGACTCCCTGAGGTGCTGCCTATGAACCATGCTGTCATGAGGATACCCCTCGACTAAGTTTATTAATCTGTGTGACCTTAAACGATTCACTCAGATTCTCCAGGTCTATTTCATCACCTATAATTATTTTTAAATGTAGGTAACAATATCTTCACATGGTAAACAGACATCTGGCTCACTTTTCCTTTCTACTTCAGGTCTCAAAATCATCTCGAACACTTTCGACAACCCTAGTTTCAGTTCTCTGACCTCCTCTCCTCGTACAATCCTCTCCTCAATGCCAATAGTTGCAGCCAATATCTGCAACTACTCCACATCTGAAATTTACATTCCAGCATCCTTTTTTCTGATCACAGTCTCTCCTACCCATCCAGGGTGCTATTCTCACTACACCTGCTCTTTGATCTCAGGGAGAACACCTCCTGCCTTCTGTCCAGCCCATTAAGAGCCTGGCTCTGTTCCATCTCTATCCAGCCTAGGTTCAGCCTCTTTCTGGGCAGACCCTCAAACTCCTTGCCCTCCATTTCTGCTTCCATCTTTCTGGCACATCTCCCCTGCTAACCCTCTACTTGAATCAGCTACCATTCACCTAAGGCGCTCAGGTTCCTAGGTGGCCAAATGCTGCTGGAGGGAAAAAATAATCACAAGGAGAACAATCAGTCTCCAATCTCACAATCTTCAGAATCACAGGTGTCTATGAATGCACCTGCTAGGGGTTCCCCTCCATTCTCAACAGCACTTTTTCACCCACCCTCACTTTTGTTGCTTCCAGTAGCTCCCTTTCCCCGGCCCTAGAAGAAAACTGGGCCTCCTATTTCACAAAAAAAAAAAAAAAAAAAACTGTCATCATAGAAGTCCTTAAGCCCGAAACTAGAAACATCTATCTTTATATATATTCTAAGTCATTTCTTCCTGTCTCAGGAGGTGTCCATCCAATGCCATGCCTCTATTGAGACCCCTTGTCTCCTCTCCCCCCAAATCTCTTCCATTTATTCCTTCTCCTCAACCTCAAAACATGGCTTTTCATTAAAAAAAAAAAAACTGTTTCCTCTTGAAAACCAGATTTTTATAAAAAATCTGCCTACCTTACTACAATCTAGATTCTGCTCCTAGTACTACATATATCACTGAAACTTCTGCATTCCATAATCTGTTTTTTAATCTTCACATCACTTAACATCTGAAATTATTTTCATTGGTTAATGTGTGTATCGTTTATCTTCCCCACTACAATCACGTGTTCTCAGTACCTAGGATAGTGCCAGAAAGACAAAAAAGGCGCTGCTGAGGTACATGGACTATCACAACAGTGTTCATACATTCATACGTTCTACAAATAATGCTATACTGGTTGCTAAAAATAATTAAACAACAGGTGCTTTTTAATCAAAAGACTGAACACTGGTCATGTTGACTAAATCTCAAGTTTTGGAAAATTCCTCCTTCCTTGCTTCAGTAACCTGGCTTTCTCTTGGTTCTCCTCAGCCAGTCCCTGGGCTCCATGTTCTGGTCTCTTTACTAAGACACATTTTTCACCCCTATCTATTCTAATTACCTCTCTTCTGCCTTGTTCTCTAAGCTTCAAGTCATGCAGCTAAATACTTTCTGAACATCTCAAAGTCCACGTATCCAAAACTGAACTCACCCCACTCCCCCGAACCCGCTCTCCCTTCTCTATGCTGTAGCAAATGGCAGCGCCATCCATTCTGTCACGGCTCCAGAAACCCTCTCAACCCATCGCCAAGGCCTGTCCATTCATTCAGTCGCCTCGGCGCCTCCAGACTCCATCATCGCGCCGCAGCCGCGCCCAAGCCACCAGCGCGTCGCCCGCAAGACTGGCCTGTTCACTGTCCACACCACTGAAAAGGAAACTGCCCTGGGGCACTGGGTCCCGATCCGCCCCCCGCGGCGACAGGCCGGGCCTTCCGGGCCTCCTTCCCCTCGGGCCCACGTGCGCGCCCCGCCGGGCCTGGGTCCGGTTCGGCCGTGCGCGGGCGCCCACCCGGCGAGGCGGAGCAGCGAGCCCGGGCCGCGCGCGTGCCAGCCCCGCGCCGTCCCTCCGCGCGCGCCGCCGGCCTCCTCCTCCTCCTCGCGCGGGCGTCTCCGCGCCCCGAGGAAAGGGCGCCCCCGCCCGCCTCACCTTGATCCTCTCCACGCCGGCCTCCAGCTTGAGCTGCTCCACCAGGCGCTGCAAGGCGTTCACACTGGCCCCGGAGGACATGGCGGCGGCGCTGCGCTCCGAGGGCGGCGCGCGGGGCTGGCCGAGCCGCGAGGCCCGGAGCGCGGGCGCCGCCTCGGGGCGGGGAAGCCGCTGCGCCCGCCCCGCCGCGCCGCGCGCTCGCCGGCGCTGCGGCTCCGCGACAGCTGGGGGGTCCCGAGCTGGCTGACGCCACTCTCCAGTCTTTCTGCACTGTAAACATAGGTGAGACCTGCACCTACACCTGTAACCGGAGCCGCGTCGTGGGGCCCGGACAGGGGCGCACGTTTCCACATCGAAGCTTCCAGGGTGAGGAGTAGGTATGGAGTGTGGAGATGGAGAAGGCAAAGACGCCTTCCTGATAAATCAGACTGAGATTCCGTGTGGCCGGAGCCACGGTGGGAAATGAATTGGAGAAATGGGCGGGGGGGTCAGACCTTGACGGCTTCAATGCCATGTAAAGATAGGCTGGACGAGGTGGGGAACAATTGGTAGGATTCCCAGGAAACAGGCTGATAAATTGGCCTGTTACTGTTTCCTGGGAATCCTACCAGTAGATTGGGTAGGGTAGGGTAGGGTAGGGTAGGGTGCGTTGGGTAAAAACCCCAGACCCTGACGTCTTTGTGGAACATATAAAAGAAAATTAAATTCAGCCCTGTCACTCCCATCTCATCATTTAGCTGTAACTATTGTTTCTATTATGCTGCGTTTCGTTTTTTAGTGTGAGCATTTGTTTTACAAAACTGGCATTACTATTATACGTAAAATATATATTATAGTGTTTATTTTTTCACTTAAAGTATAATTTCCTTATTCTTGTACACCTTTGTCAAAACCCACTTAAATTAATGCAAAAAGGTAATATGGTTGACCCTTGAACAAGGGGAATGGATGTTAGGGGCGCCAACCCCCCTCAGTGGAAAATCCATCCCTAGTGGGTGCTGTGCTGAGGCACTCATTATCCCAGCTGTTGGGAGTAGCAGCAGCTGAAGCATCTTGCTTAGTCCCTCTGTGGGAACTGCCCTTCCTATGAGAGCCATTCAGACCAAGGTCACACCTCCCAGTGTCAGCCTTCATCCAGTGCCTGATGTGGGGTGTATAAGGACTGAACCCCAACCCCTTTGCCTCAAGTTGGGACAACATGAAGGAAGAATTCAGCTCCAGAGCTCCTCGCTGGGGTCATTTGAGGCTTTCATGGCAACAGCATCACAGTTCAGCTCCTCCCTGCGCCCAATCCCCACTGCCTGGACAGCATAGAGACTGAGAAGGGGATAGAGTAGTTCCCCAAAGGAAAACCAGAGGGAGTAAGGGCAGTCCAAAAATGATGCTCTATGACTATTATTTTTAATGACTGCAAGGTATTCCCTTGTACAGTTAGATAATATCATTTACCTACAGCCCTATTTTTAACACTATGAGAACCACCATAAGCATACAGCTTTGGGCATGTCTGCTTTATATCCTTAGGATACACTACTAAAAGTAGAATTGATGGGTCAAAGAATGTAAATGATTTTCTAAACTTTTCTCTGCTTGAGCCTCTGGAAGGTGGTAGCAATTGCTATTCCTTCCCAGCAGGAGGCTACATAGTTCTCTGCATCCTCACAACTCTCTATTGTGGTTATCTTTAACAATCTAATAGCTGAAAAATAGTATTTCAAGTCTTTTAGAAACCTTAACTGTTGAGCCTGTGCATTTATTCTGTTCATTTTGTGAGCTGCGTGTTGAGTCTTTGGGGTATTTAAATTTTCTTATCTAATGACAAGCAGATTTGCAAATTTTATAATCCTCTCTAGGGGCAAGTTCCCTCACCACAAAGAACTTAACATATATTCTAGTCAAAAGATGAAAGTATATGCTGGAAACATTACTAAATTAGTAAAACAGAGTAGAACCATGTGTGGCAAAAAGATGTGGTAAAAACTCAGAGCAAAGATAGAGACTGGATGGATTGAGAAAAACTCCTCATAGATGGTGAGACCTAGACCTTGAAAAAGGTGCCCTGCAGATGGCACAGAGGAAGGATAGCATTCCAGCAAGGGGAGTGCAGGCTATGTATACATGGAATGAATGAATGAATGAATGAACGAACGAACGAACGAACGAACGGACGGACGGACGGACGGAGAAAGCCTTAGTGAATAATGGAAGACACAAAGCTGTTAAAACCGGAAGTCACAGAAAACCTCAAAAGAAACAGAGAAATTTGTGGAAACCGTACAGTAGCCACAAGGTCAGACATTTGAGGAATACTGACCTCAGATGATACAAAATGAACTGAAGTTGGGGAGATAAGGTAACTTCAGTAATAGTTTTTGTTTTGTCTCTTTTTGGTGGAGAGTGTGGCTAGGATGAGGCCCTAGACAGGATTGTAAAAGTGGGAGTGGAGGCAAACGATCTCAAAAAAAAAAAAATCAACAGAACTTCATGGCCTATAAAATGCAAAGGAAGGAGAGCAGAGGGTTCTGAAGCAGAGAGTGGGCTAGAACTGGTGCCTCGAACAAAAATTAGGAAATGAGAGAAAGTTTGAGGGGAGACTTAGGAACAAGGATGAGTGGCTGAGGAGAAAGTCTTCACCTGTTCTACTATGTGCCTCTAGGTGGTTGAAATGTTTAATGGCAAGATTGTTGACATGGGAGATGGCTGCACAACAGAATGACAGCTGAAGAAATGAGAAGATTATCTCTAATTAAGAAAGGCAGCTTTGGGGATGCCCACAGTGAAGAACACATAATGTAATACTTGTCTGCCAGCCATGAGGTAGCAGAAAAGGTCTAGGGGTTTGCCCCATCTTCATCCTTCATGCCTATACACACCCCTCTCCCCCTGCCCACCTCTGGATGATCAATTGTGCTGGTTTTGGAGAGGACTGGTCTGGCTTTGAAACAAACAGCCAGGTTTTAGCATATAGTCTCCTACAGTGATCCACAGACAAGGTGGATACCACTTGTAATTGAGGGCTGCCCAGCTGTGCTTTTGCTTTATACTTTACCAAAATGCCTTCTCATCCATTATTTTCGCATCATGGAACTTCAGAGTAGAAAGAGATCTTGAAATAATGTCATCCGTCCCCAATTTTAGAGATAAGAAAACAAAGACAGACACACTAAGGAAAATGACTTGCCTCATATCACACAAAGTGGGAGTGTAACCGGGCAAAAACTTTACTTCTTTAAAATGATTTTTTCTTTTTTCTCCATTCATACTGGCCTTGTCTAGTCAAATAGCATGACTCACTTGTTCCTTTTCTTTCCACCTCAGTACATATTGCACAACCACTCATCAAGCAGACTTATCAAAGGCAGAACCCTACCGCCATCCCTGTGAAACAACATAGAACAATGCCATGACTGATACTAGGACGTGATGCAATGATGAATTGCTAGCTCCAACCAATCAGTAGAGCCCACAACCTCAAATCCCTTAGCCCACAACCTCAAATCCCTTAAGGAATTTTCTCCTATGTAACCTATACCCTAGAGGTCAGATCTTTGAGCACTAGCTCACCAGTCTCCTGTTCATGTCTTATTTGGCTTTGATGAAAGCAGGCAAAGCAAACTCCCTTTATTTCAGTAACAGGAGTGGGGGAAAAAAAGACTTTCCTTTTAGCTTTCAAGAGAAATCCTGCTCACCTGGAGCACCAGTCTGTTGCCACAGATGCAGTTCTTTCACGAGCTCTTAACAGAGATGAGGCACAGGGACAAAGTACGCTTTCCACTTCACCCCAGCTAAAATGCACAGATCACCAGCATATTGTTTTAAAGAATGTGCTACACATTAGTTTTTGTTTAAGATAAAAACATTAATTTTCAGTTTCTACGAATCTCAGTACTTTTTAAAAATGTCAGTGTCCTTTCATATCCCTGTTGCAATCTATAATTCTTCACTCCTCTGACATGTATTTTTGTTACCTTCTTACTGACAGTGGGTTATTTTTCCAGAAAAGGAGCTTTAACTCACTCTTCTTTATAAAAATAAATAATGGGAAGATAGTTCTTTCCGTCAGTGTTATGTCAAAATGGCGGTATATATCTTCGGTTTTCTAAAATAATTAAAAAGAAACAGGAAAACACATTAACAGCTATATTTAATGTGGCACCATATAATGTACCATAAAAAATTATTTCACTTCCTTATTCCCATTGCATTATTTTTAGGACTTAGAATAAAGAAACAGGAACTAAAGATTCACCAGTAGGCTTGTAGATTCAGCTTCTCCAGAGAGATTTTCACCAGGTTTTTGAGACTTTTGGAGGCAGTGGAACATAGGGCTCCTTGATATCCTTTGGAGCAACCATTCCAAGCATGCCTCTTTATTTCATTAAAAGTGTCTCCTCAGTAAATATAGGACTTAAACTAGTGAGTGGCTGATTATTCTATTGTCTCTGAAAGTTTCTTTCCTGAGTTGTTATCTCAGCCACTTCACCTTGTACCCCAAAGGCAAGAAGGGGCAGGCAGCTGCTTTTAAAACACAGTTCCAACCCTAAGGAGCATTACTTTTTCCACTCTAGCACAGTACCTTGCACAAGGTAGAGAATTTAAATACCTATTAATAGAATAAAGGAACAATGGGTTTGTAATCATCAGTAAACTCTCTATTGCCATGGATTTTAATAAATGAGAATGACTCCTGTTCTCTCTGAAGGCAAGGAAACTCATTTATTGAGCATTTATTATATGCCAGCACATCCCCCTCCTCTTGTTTCTTATAATTCTATGAAATAGTATCACTGCTATTAAGGATGAAAAAACAAGGTTCAGTGGTTAACCTGCCCAAAGTCAAGCTACATATCAGTTGCAGAGCCAGAAACCAAACCATGGTCCATCTGGCTGCAAAGCCTGAGCTATCTATCCACTGCTTCCTGGTCACTCTTCTTGAGGTTATGAGAGACTGCTGAATGAGAAGTTTTTCCATCCTGTAATGAAACCAGGAGTCGTCTGTAATAAATCTTAGGTCACTGACCTAAGACCATGTGATCCATTCCATACACAATTGTCAAGGATATTTTGAATCCTTTAAGTACTAAAAAGATGACTAAACTTTTCAACTAAATGTGTAAGCTTTTGAATTAAATACCCATAACATTTCTCAATTGCAGGTCATCTAATGTTCTTCAGACCCTAAACCTATGTGAATTTGCAGGCTTATAGAATTTTAAATCCTAATTTAAAAGATCCCCTCATTTCACAGTTGAGAAAACCAAAAAGGTTAAATAACTTGTTTAGCAAAGTTTACTTAGTTATTAGATTCTAGATTTAGCCTTAGCCCATATTTAAATATGAAGAGTATCCCATTTTGCAAATAAGATTACATTTCATCCACATGCAACTAGTTCATATCAACACCAACACTTATCTGCACAATTATAGCCCAGACCATGTCTCATTTAATGTCTTAAAGTAACTACATTTATTTATAAGAATGTCTAATAAATGCCATTTCTAACTTTGACAGAACTTTCAGGTTGGGGACAGCAGATTCGTTCATAGCACTAGCTGATGATAGCTTAGCTATGGCTTGCATGCAAGCTAAATTATTTTCAAGGTTTGGGTGTTAAAAGTGTACTGCACTTTGTCTTAAAAAAAACTCAAAGAAAATGAACTATGATTTTCTAAACTTAAATTCAATACTTGTTCATTCTCTAATTTCAACTATTTTTTCATGTAACATTTAAAAATCCCATACACCAATTGTAGTGGTTAAGATTCAGGCACATACTCAGGCACATACCTAATAGATGTTGTTAGGAAGTGGCAGCCTGTGATTTGTAGAACTTGGATAATTCACCAAGAAATAAAACCAATGAGAAAAGGGTTAATAGTCGAATCTGTTTTGAAGTCATTAGACATGAACATAACCCTATGAGTAATTTTAGCACAGATCTCAATTATATGAAATGATAATAATAGATAGCAGTGAACAGCTATATGCTATAAACTCCTGAATGCCAAGCAAAAAGAGAATGGTGAGAGTCCTAAAATGAAGCACAAGAAAATTCTTCGAGTGTTTGGGGTCATGGGGTCCTCTACCCAGGATTTTATTCCTACTGTTTCTAAAATGCAGAAACTTCTGTGGTTTTGGTGAGGAATGCCCAGCATGCTTGAATGACACTTGTGACAACTAATAGCCCTTCCTTCGCTCTAGGATATTGAAGCCTATTTTGCTGAGGGAAGGGCAGAGAAGAATCACAGTCCTTCCATTAAGGAGAGCCCATTCATCTTGACCCATGCAATACCATGATTCCAAAGACCAACCAAATTTTTACCAAGTGAGCAGGCTACCAGGGATAATTCCAGAAATGAGATTCTAGAAAATCAGGAATACAGCAATCTAGAAAAGAAGCAAAATAACATCTAGAGATACATTGTTTTTAACCAGCTAAACTTAATGAATGTTACTATATCTGGTCTTATTTTTTCCTATCGCTAGATAAAAAATGCTTAGGATACCAGAAATTTCTTTGAAAATTTAAAAAAGGGACAAGTGCCTATATTTCTTTTGGTCCTTATAACATATGCCACATACTTCTGTTCTTAGATAAATACTATTGAGTGTTAAAGAGATGATAATGAATTCTAAGACAGAGGGTGCTGGCTCTACAGACAACCACAGCACCCTTAAAAGACACTGATCTATGGTTAAGACTTGGGTATTTGAGGTTTGAAACATAGCTTCTTATAATTTAGTTCTGTAATTTCTCCACCCTTCTAAAAAAAGAATGGATGCATAAAACACTTTCATCTAAAGTTTATAAAAATATAAACATCATTTCAGAATTTCAGAGCTGTAAAAGGGCCCTAGTGATAATCTGGTCAATCTCCTCCCATGACTTTCTAAAGAAGCATCTCATTAATAACTCAAAGATCAGATAACTCACCTCACAAGAGGCAAGAGTTTCAGCAAGGCTGGAACTCTTGCCTCTTGTCTCTTTATACATGTCACATATTTGGGCTGAGCTCCTGAAAGGACTAGTTTACTTTAGCTAGAAACAGACTCTACGTATCAACTATGTATACTAATCTTAAAATTATATAATACAAAAGCTATATGTTAATCTTTGATTTAAAATGTCATGCCAACAAACTTGCGATATATTGCAATCATTTTATTAATGTGAAGCAATGGGATAAATCCTTTACAGGAGTATTGATTCACTACCATGAATGTGTATGGATACTTTAGGGCAGTATCATACTTGTTTCAAATTATGTGTGAATTACTTTCACTTCCACACCTATAGAACATAAATACTTCATTGCTTGCAAGGACAGCACACAGCCAGGCACCTCTTCTTCCTGGTTTAAATGCCTGTAAGTGCACTCACGTATGATGGATTTTTCACCACTCAAAGACTTCATAATATACGAACAACTTTTCAGTACACTATTTCTGCTCCATCATTTTTTAAAATTGAAGTAGGGGAAAAGCAATACTATGGTACAAAAGACCTTTATTTCAAGGTCTCTTCTGGAAAAGTGTCATCAAGATCATCCTACAAGGACATGAAGATAGATTCACTCTCCTGGAGAGTTTCTGATCTTACTAAGAATATTATGACTGGGGAGAAAGACTCTCCTAGAGAGATATTTTAAACATATTTCAATCCCAGAATGATAATAACGGAGATGACATGATAGCTGAAATCATTTTGCTGAAGTTTGTGTCTAGAAAGACACTCAGAATAATGTAACTAAATGCTGTTATAACTTTTTATGTTTTGTGAAAATATTAGAGACCATGAAAGCAGAAAATGGAGCACTATAACAAAGAATAAAGAAACACTTGAAGAATACACTTAACACGTAAAAATTTTAAATGGTATCTAATAAATTTTCATGTCAAATCTTTTAACTAAACTTATAAAATTTTTAAATAGCAACTAATAAATCTTCATGTCAAATCTTTTAACAAAATCCACAAATAGATTATAAAAATTGAACAATCATAAATGTCTGATGTATAAAGTTTTAAGGTAAAGTTTAAATTTCATCATTATTCTGTTTAATCAAATACTTGAGGAATTTTAGTTACTGCTGAGGAGCAGCTGATACATTTCTAAAATAATTCGGTTATGAAAATATCACAACTAAGTTTTGGCATTGTAGCATCCCAGCAATCTTTAGTCATCCACAAATGTTAACCGTCCAGGCCCTTCATTCTTCATCCATCTTCTGTATCTCTTCCATCTGGGGTCATTTGCCAATTTTTTCTTTAGCTCTTCTTTTTGTTCCTGTTTGTAGACCTGTGAGAATAATTAACGTTAACTGACTTTACAATCTAAAGGGAAACACTTGTTGTTAGCTTTACAACAATTACATTTTTCAAATACAGGTTTAGGTAAAAGTTTCCAATGAATGTACTGGTTTGTCTTCTGAAGACCATGCACCTGAAAATGCTAAGCAAGTAGATGCTTTAACATTCAGTGTTAAATAAAAAAGAACAGCTTGTTCAAGGACTAGTAGTTTTTTTGTCACCAATTTCTGTAACCTAGGAATACATTTTCTTCTCATTGATATCATTTATAAGCCGAGTTTAAACATTTCTTCTCTACGATTCATGTCCAATATTAAAGAATCACACTTTATTTAGCATGGTACTCTTATAAATTTAACTGATGATTTTCAATATTTGCTGATCCTAACCAAGGAACAAAATGACATTATGTATACATTTGTTTCCGAATTGAACTTACATGTAATTTTATCTTCAAAGATAATTTTTGGTTTTTCAAAATGTTTTATTAAAGTTCCCAAAGAAGGTTAAATAAACCACGTAGATAAATAACAAAGAACATATGCATTTCTGTAACTTTTGGTGGATGTCAGCTGAAGCTAAATGGACAGGTTTTCATGACCAGTTACAGTCACATCAAATTTCAGAAATAAATGTTTTTATTTCTAAATTTTAGGTAGTAATCACTAAGATAACTTCATATAATAACATGAAAATTCAGCTCAGAATAGTAAGCTATGAAAGACAAAGATTTTGTGGATTAGGCAGCTTAACCTACTTAAACATTTTTCGAAGGATTTAGGAGCAAAACAGTATGTTGCCTTCCATTTTTATGTTATTTATAAGCATGATGAATATAATTACTTGCTAAAACATTCTAGCAATTCATAGTAAGTTAAGTTACATAAATATAATTCGGATTGAAACTTAACTTTTAGTAAAATCTATTTAGGATACCGCATATAAAAAGGAATACCTATGAAACTAAAAAAACAACTATATCTCAGCTTTCTTAAGAAGGATTCAATAGTCTTTATTCTTACATTTAATATATTAAAACCAATTAATTTTACCCAAAACCTAAAGTAATACTATGGTGATATTACTAGTTCCTTTAGGACTCTGGCTAAGCAGTTGATCATCTCGAAGTAATTGCTGTAGCTGACAATGAAGAATATTGCATTTATTAAAATGCCCAAAGTTTAGAGGCATTATAGTAAGTCAATTAATTTAAAATAAAAGTAACTTTTCATACATATGTTGTTATTCGGAAGATTCTGTGCTCATTTTATTTTGAAAAGAAGTTATTTCAACAAACTTTCCATCTCTTATTTCTTCTCTGTTTTTTAAAGCTCTGTGGCTAAGTTTACGTGACTGGAAAGAAATTTGGGGAAGAGCAAATATTAATTAGTGCAATTAATAGAAAGTTGTTGTAGACACTCCTACAAACATATTATTATCTTCCTACTGCAGTTTAACACAACAAATTAGACCATTAAGTATTTCAGCATTTTTTATTACTAATTAAGGTAATTAAGGTTCATCTTAAAAAGACCCACTGTCCCACTATGAAATATAGTCATACTTTCAATAAAGATCTTTATTCATTATTTAGCTCTTGGACTTCAGAAATTTGAGCACACTTCTGAGATCCCTTATCATACACCCAATTTTGCCTTGGTAAGAAAGATGACACTAAAATCACAGCAGACTAATTACTCACCTCATAATTCTCTTTTATCCACAGCTCCCGTTTAAGAAAAGTTTCTTTCTGATGGTCTTCTAGACTATCAAACTGAGACTTTGACATCTTCATAGATTTACGTATGATATATAGTCTTTCTTCTTCCCCATATTCTTTACCTTTGATATTAAAATTATAGATCCAACGGCAATACCAGACTATATATGAGCACAGGTGAAGGGGAGCTAATAGAATTTGAAACAGGAGAAGATCACGTATCTGGGGCTTCTGATAGCCACCCTTTATATCTATTTTACTTTTTATAATATTCTTTATAATGTTCTCCTCCTCATCACGAATTTCTTCTTTGGATTTTTTGTTTCTGCCCTTCTCTTTGGCTTTTCTGAGCAACCCCTGCTGCTTGGCAATCTCCATGGCTTGGATGCGGTACTTGGGTACTGTGGCCAGGTAGCCGATTGCTTTATCATAGCTATTCCACCAGCTGAAAAACTAGAATATTTAACAAAGAAAAATGAATCATTTTTGTTGACAAAATTCATCTCGAGGAATACTACCACCACCACCACCCTCCCCCACAGAAACCTATTCTGATTAAAAACAAGGACCTCAATCATCTTAATAAGTAAAAGATACAACTGAATGCCCCTGTGTACCAGGCTGGATAAGTCAGGTAAGCCCTGAGCTGAGCCAAAAAGCCATTAAATCAAACAGGGATACTGAAGACCAGAGAATAGATTGATGGAATCACCAAAAAATTATATATGTATTACTAGGGTAATACAATATATGAAACAGAAAAGTAAAATTATCCCTGCTCTCTTCTTTGAAAGGATACTTCTACAAAAGCTGATACATTTAAAATATACAACCTTAGTTTTCAATAGAATTCTTTTTGCTGTATAAATTGGATCTCATTTCTGGAAATTAAACTAGAGGAGCAATTTTCAAACTAGCAAATTGCTTTACTCTAGTCACTTGACATGTTCTTCTCCTCTAAAGGAGTATATGATAGGTGTGGTTAGTTTAAGGATAATGGTAGGAAAAAAACTTGGTTCAGGCTGAAGGTAAATTTTTGTGCTATTTTATAACAACATAAAAAGCTGTAGCCCTTGTCTATGGCTATGCCACCCTGAACATGCCCGATCTCGTCTGATCTCGGAAGCTAAGCAGAGCCAGGCCCGGTTAGTACCTGGATAGGAGACCACCTAGGAAGACCAGGTGACATAGGCATTAAAAAAAAAAAAAAAAAAAAGGCTGTGGCTCTTTATTCATTTATTTTTTAATTTTTTGCTGTAGCTCTTTTACTCTATTTGAGTAGTGTGTGACCTGAGCAAAAGCACCCTTAGCAGGCGTATGAAATGGATGGGGGAATGTATTGCTACAATGATAGCAAGCACTACTTGACAGGTGCCAAGATTTGTTAGGTCACATTAAGAAGTTCGGATTTTTCCTAAGTTTAATGGGAAATTATTGAAAAGTTCTACAAAAGTAAATGATATGATCAGGTTGACATCCACTCTGACTGTTAAATGGAACATACTCTAAAGGAGGCAATCAGAAAAAGATCCATTGTTGAGTTATTTTGGTAGTTATTTCAGAACATTCATCATCAGTTTCTTGGATTTCCCACTGATAAAGATTCAATATTACCAACTGGTTAAATAAAGACATACTTTTCTAATGTAAAAAAATTAATCTCAACTAGAAGCAAAATTTTACAAAAAGGTACTTCTAGTTCAGTTTTCATGATTAGCGCCTGGCACTCAAGCACATACATGTAGACACACATATCCAACAATACACACCTGAAACAATGAAATAGCACACACACTGAACAAAATCACAATTCTAACATCCACTTTAGGGGCTAAGCGCCTGCTGTAGTAGTGATAGTAATGACTGTAGTATTCTTCTGGGTGATCCAGCATGTAGTCATAATCTTTTCGTGTTTCTTCATCCTGTAAAATAACAAAATATCCCATTTCACAGACATTTCATCAAATGGCCTTAGTTTATAATCTGTTAAGTCAAACCAAGAATTATGTAATTATGTTAGGCTAATCTGAGTAAAAGAATTGAAACTGTCAAAATCAAAAAATTGTCCATCACTCTTCAGTGGCACACATAAATTTGTTTCCAGAACTTTAACGTTAACTATAAAGTATAAAAAAAAATCTCCCTAAAGTCTTGAGTATTTTTGGTTCCCTGGAAAAATAAAAACACTTTAAGAACAGTGATGTCTTTTTAGCCAGTGTTGCACTAATAAGGATATCATCCACTATGTTCTTATAACTTATGAGCACGCTGACACCTACTCTCAATATCTTTTGATAGGAAAAAAAGGTTTATTTCTATTGCACGTATTTGCAGTCATTTTCCACACTCATGTAGAAAGTTTTCTGTTGAAAGGAATGATTAAGATGGCAAAAAGCCGATGAAGGCAGTCTGTGCCTACAAAACTGAATAATGTTCGTCTCAAAGAAATACTGATGCAGCATAACGGTCAGTCTGTCTTTGCGGGAAGTATTTAGCCTCCGAGCCTCACTGTCATTGGTAAAACAGAGATAATAATACCTGCTCTACTAATTTTACAGAGTTGTTTTGAATATAAAATGACACACAGTATACAAAAACGTGTTACAAATACATAGTATTTTCCTATTATAACACATTGTCACAGCCCCACTTCATGAATAAGGTAAAATATAAATAATCATACAAATGTTGAAAAAATTATAGCATTCTGAAATGCTACTCTGAATGTTCACAAATAAAACACTTCTTAAAACCTTCTCCAACTTTAATCAATTTCTAACAGGGATAAATGCCACTCTTTTACTGAGCTACAGAGGTTAAAGAGCTACTAAACTAGGTTGTGATTTGCTTTTCATCGCAGAGGACACCTATTTTGTCTTGTGTCCAAAAAATGTTAAAAGACTAAAACCACAACAAATTCTTTACTCTCTTTAAGTGAGTGATTATAAAACAACAATCTTTTTTCATCTAGAGAATTTATTTTTTAAGATGAATTATTCAACATCCACAAAGTTACAGATTCTTAACCAATGGCACTTCAAAATGTACACCTCGTACTTTGTTACCATAGGGGTTCTGGGGTCTGTTCAGAGCCTTCTCCTAAGTCCTTCAACATACAGTTGTAGATTTAAAATAAGTTTGCTAATGACAAAAATCTTCCCTATACCCATTAAAATCATTATATATTTTCAATTAAAAATTCTGAATTGGAATAAGTGCATTCTCAGTGACAATTCTCTTATATTCATTATTCAAAATATTTTTAACCTCTGACTAAAATTTGAAAGTAGGTAAACTATTATCTTGTATAGGTAAGATGTAAATACATTTAAAGTCTATTCCATGGCACTATACAGAGGACCAATATGAAAATTGTGTTATATAAGAAAGGCTGAGCTCAGGCTTTTATGTTCATTTCTGTCAAAAAAGATTTTCTTGTAGCAACTGCTACATACCTAAACTGTCAATCCATATTCCTCTATAAGTCATTATCATATTCTAAAGCTTTTAACGTAAAAGGGTTAACACTTTATAGGTCATAAAGATATAGCTCTGAAGACTAAAGCCCATGTCTCTTGATGTGTCTCATTTTGAGTACTTCAGGACATCCTCTGAGAATTTTTCCATTCTCCCTCCATTTTTTTTGCTTTGTGGCTAATTTTATAGAAGTACTCTTCTTTTGGCCTGAAAGCTTGACTTTTAACTCAGCCTCCCAATCTTGGCAGATGCCCTTTGAAATGTATTTCTTCAAACATGATTCTTCTCCTTGCTCCAACTAGATTACAGGTAATTTTGAAACTGACTGCCACAGTGAGTTCAATTCCTACAGACCTCCAGCATCACTAACTAGGCGGACCCCTTTCCCCAGCCTGACTGTACCCTGCTGATTGAAGTATATACAACAAGGTCTTTGAGTGTCATTGACATCTGCTATGTGAATGTCATACCTCCATGACTACTCTTTCTTCTTTGTTCTCTTAGTGAAGGTACGATTCACTGAATGCAGATATCCCTCCTTAAGCATTTCACCCAGATCTTCCCCCAAGGTCACCATCTTCTCACTGGTCCCTAGATTTGTTCTGTGCTCCTCTAACAGGACGGTCACCTAATGCTCCAGCAATTCCAAAATCTACACCTTGTGTATAGCCTCTCTACTGCAACCAGAGACTACAGAGTCTAACCAGAGCCCTCTAATGAGTCCTCAGATTACCTAATTTCTACAAAAGGCTTGAGGGTCAAATCTGACTTCTCTTAGGATGGTTTCCTTTTCCTTGGGGTCACCATAAATTTATGACCCTGTTTTGGTTATGGTTAAAGATAAGAAGGCTGGCCACTTCCTTGTTACAGAATTTAATCAGCCAGAATCTTTATTCGGGTTTATAGCTTTCTCTCTAGAATGAAGAAAATGGTTTTATGCTCAGGCATACATAATACACTTTAGAAGGTGTTCAAGGTTGGCACAAATTACAGAATTAGGAGATTTCAACAGCCTGAGTCAAAATCCTACTCATTAATAACCTACAAAGTTTAAAATCAACCTAGTAAGAACACAAGAAATATTAGCAACAACAACAACAACAACAACAACAATAGAGACCGGGACCCAATTAGAGAGTGACAGGTACATACTTAAAAACTAAATATTTATCTTTTTCTCCTACCCATCTTGTAACAAAAAAACAACAACAAAAAAAAACTGTTTTTAACTTCCACTGCTTCCCCAAGGCTAATAAGGTTAAGTCAAAATTTCCTTGGCAACCAACAGGGCCTCCATAACTGGCCTTATCTCACCTAGCAAGATCTCATCACTCTCCTCTCTTTTGTTCATAGCAAACATTCAGAGAGTAATTTCAGAAATTGTGTCCTTTCAATACCTGTATGAGACAGCTCTTGCATACCTGTCTTTGAACACAGAATTCTTTCTAACTCAAATGCCCATCCCTTTCAACCTCATGAGCTCCTAGTAATCTTTTAGTACACAAATGTTACTGCTTCAGATAGAGTTAGACCACCCTTATTACACATAGTACCTATTTATTATAGCACTTATCACATTGTAATCACCAGTTTTTCTTTTCCTTGATGAGAACTTCTAGAAGATAGGTAGGGTAACTCATTAATCTCTGTATATCCAAGGCCTAGCACAATGCCTGGCAATCAGTAAACATCATTTTAATGATGAGTGAAATTTTGTAAAGGCTCTCCCTCACTACAAACATCTCTCTAGCCACACAGGTCTCCATCTTACCAGAAAGCCTGGGTGGGTGACTCGCAAAAACTTCAGCTTAGCAAAAATGATTGCCTGATTGCATAGCTTATAAAAGTAAGCTACTGTGGCTTAAATAGCTTAAACCTTAAAACAGTTTAATATCTTACCTTTCAATAAGGTAGTACTTTTTCTTTCAGCAATTTTGTGGATCTTAAGGTCTCAGGGTCAGGAAGATTCCAACTTCTTTCCAAAACCAAAACCTTTATACTCGTTTCTTCCTCCTCTCTGTCCAGAGCCTTGACAAGCAGGACAATAAGCTCCTTGTTTCTAATCTCTACAGGAAAAAAATGGTGCTTCTGCTGGTGTCCATTCCACTCCCAATCCTCTTGGACATATGCAGGAGGACTGGAACATAACCACCAATATCTAGATCAAAAGTGAACAAAAGGAAACCCACAAGCAAAGAAAGCACGGAACCCTTACTTCTCTTATGAAAATGATCATTCCCCCCCTCCCCAGAGGCAAAAATATATTACATTCTTGCCCTTGGAAGAAATAATGAATTGTTTGATCTCAATAAACATAAATTGCAATAATTTGATATTGCAGCCAGTTTTACATTTAAAATTTTCTATTACACAGAGAGTAGAAACCAGTTTAGGATGTTAACGGCCAGGAAACAATAATACATGAAAACATAGTCATATTTTGTTCATTCTTAAAAATATATATGAATCCTGTTTTTTAAATAACTATACACATACAAATGACCCTTTAAAAAAAATAACATCTGTTACCTTAAATTTTTTTCCAGGCCATGACATCCTACTAAAAACGAAGAAAATTAACTGCTATCAGTTTCATTTCTTTTTTGGTTCCCTGCCCACCAGTCACTAGTGCAACTGTCTTCTCAGTCTACATGTGATCTCAACAACTTCCATGATTTGCAGTATCACATATGTATCAGTGACACTCACACCTGTTTTCCCTGTGTCCTCTATTTTCAAAGATCTGATCATTTCCTAAATATAACAAAAATATCTCAAACTCAACATGCTCAAAGCCCAAATCTGTTCTTCTATCTTTCAGTAAATAGAATAATTATCACCATCAACTTGGTTACCTGAGCTTTTAAAACTTTAGTCATTTTCAATTCACTGAGTAATTATACAGGACATTAAGCCTTGTGTTGAACTCAAAAGAGGATAAACAGACAAACAGGATGAGGTCCTGGCCTCAAGAACTGTCCCCTGCAGAAGAATCTAGCAAGACAAGCACAATTTGATGTGCAAGGGAACAAAGGACTGACCGACTCACTCTGCCTGAAACCACTGGTCATGGGATTCACAGAAGAGATGAAATGAAATGAGCATGGAAGGTGTGGTAAAACTTGTTCCAGGCAAAGAGAACGGCAAGTGTTAAGTTACAAAAGAATCAACGAATATAATGGATTTAAGTGAAGCTTGAGTACTAGGGAAATTTAGGAAGAAAGGGATAGTAAATGTGGTCAGAAGACAGGTTTGGATAAGAACTGTAACGGATCTTATATGCCACACAAAATGTTAGGGTGTTATTGTCTCTGCTATTGAAAAATGAAATGTTTTAAAGTATGAGAGCAGTAGCATTGAGTAGAAGTATATATTTTTTAAGATAACTGATACTATTGTAAAGAATGGAATGAAGGAGAAACAGGTTTTAGAAACTAAGTAGAATAGGACTTAGTGATTAAAGAAATACAAGCATCACATTGAGCATAATAATGAAGTTTTAATTATAGTTACTATGTGGACCATGTTACTCTCAGATAACGAACAGAGGATGAAGACAGCAAATTTGGAGAAGGCACAGGGGGATATTGTGGAAGATTTTTGAAATGGGGAGAAGAAATAAGTACTGGATATCTTTTCAATCCCTGGTGCCTCCAGGGATTATTCATTCCTATAGGAAGGGTGCCCCTTTGTCTCTGAAAAGTCTATCATAACTTTGTAGAGACAGAAGTAACTTATAGAAAACTGGAAGTAATGCAAATAATTCTTGTTCACAGAAAGATAAATTGTGTCCAGTGCAATACAACTAATTATTGCCTTATTATTATATTTATAGTCAGGTCAGCAGCATTCCTTGTCTGAATATAACTGTGTGGTACTTTTTTCTCTTTTAAACCAGTTTTAATATCTTACTGGTTCCTTCATTAACGAGTTAAATAAAATTTCTGATACATGTTCATTTTGTATTTGTGTGAGAGTTGTGATTATATCCTCTTTTAAAATTTATGCTTTAACAAAGTTAACAAGAATGACTTCAGACATGTTTAATTTGGGGTACCTGTGCTACAGGTGAGAGACTATTGAAAATATCAACCTAAAGAATATACAGATTTTAAAGTTGTCAAGGATTTAGTTGAGTTTCACAAGGAAGAGCTTAGAAACTAAAAAGAGTACCCAAAAGACAGAGCTCTAAGGAAAAGCAATGCTTAGGGTGTAGTAAGAGGAAAGGGAGACCATAAAGACTGACAAGAAATGGCTAGAAAATAGGAGAGATGGGAATTACATCAAGAGAGAACATCTTAAAGAACTACATGATCAACAATACCAAATGCCACAAATCGTTCCTGGAAGAAGAAATGAAGAGCAGCCCTCAAACCTGATGCCTGGAACACTACTGTTCACCTTAACAGTTCTAGTATGTGTGCTGAAGTACATGTCAGTCTACAACAGCATGAATGAAAGGGAGATGAAGAAGCAAAGACAGACAGCAGCGAAGAAAGTTGCGACCATAGCTTTAATAGAAATTAAGTGAAAGGAATGTAAAATGAACGAACTAAGAGCTCTTAAGTTACCAATGAGGAATGAGATTCCAGAAGAAAATAGTAGAAATAAAATCAGTTAGGCACTGATACCTTCCTGCCTTTCCCAACCATCCTCAATATTGTTCCTAGAATTTTCTTTCTGAAACAAACATCAGATTGTGTTATTTCTCCACTTTGAAACCTCTGATAGCTATTCAATACATAAAATTCAAACTCCTGAACATAGCTTAAAAGGTTGCTCATCATGTGATCTCAAACTGTGTTCCAGTCTCCCGAACCACTCTCCTTACAATGTACCAGACAGGCTTCTAACCTAGAAGTAGCAGATCCCCTGAAGTCTATGAAAAAATAAAATAAGGGTCTTTGCACTATGGATATCTCAATGTTCTGTTGACCCATGATAAATCTGTACAAGCTAAATTAATATGTCAAGTGCTTGAGAGGAGACCACACTTTGTAGAACGTTAATCCCTAATAACCTTTCCTTTCAATTCTAAAAAAAAATACACACACACCCACACACACACACACACACACGTCAAGTGCTCAGTTTCTGGCTAGAATTATATCAACTCAGTAGTTTTTGCTAATCAAAAGCTCTGACTGGTTGTCGATAATATTAAGTCACAGCTCTTGAATTAAACACATCTGGTATATAATCAACCTTGGCCATAGGAGGGAATAACAGCTGAAATGAAGGGATCCATATAAGATAAACAACACTTATGGGTTCACAGCAGAAATAGCAAATGTGGCACATAAAGTACCACACCCTTCTTCTGAGCCCACTATCAGACACAACGTCTTTCCCAGTAAACCCAGACAAGGCCTCTAAACCTTTACCAGTGTTCCAGGGACTCAAGACGAATCAGAGTTGGCATGTGAAATGAAAACCATTTGCTAGCAGGTTTATTTCATTTGGCTGTTTATCAGCATCACAACTGTTATAAAGTTTTATATCATTTCTATTATTTTTATGAATACCCAATTATTATGAACAAATGATTAAAATCTGGATCGATGCTGGGAAAAAAAAAAAAAGTTATACTAATAAGTGCAGTTAAATTTTCCCCAAAAAACTAAGAGTCCCTGGGAGAAATATGATAAAAATAATCCTTGTTAGAGAAAACACCCATTACCATGCTGCCTCATCAAACTATATCTCAGTCCTGGGATAAGCCATGTTTTTGTTGATCAAGTTTTTCCTCTACCAGAAATGCCCCTTCACCATTAACCTTGGTGACTATTCAAAGAGTACACTCTTCTCCAAAGCCCCAAGAATAATTGTGTCCTCTCAGTGCTGTGATATAATCTACACATATTTGTATTATGTAACTTAAATAAATAATAACCAAACAATAATATCTGTCTTTCCTTGTTATATTAAAAGCTTAATGGCAGGAACTGTGCCCTTTTCACTGTTATGATCTCCTCCCCCAGCACCTATGTTAGTACCAGTAAAAGAACGGGGGAAGAAAATATACTAAGAACAATAAACAGCAACATAAAAGGGCAGAGTTCAGAACCCCGCTTTTTGCCAAATTCTTCCTACGTGGCTTCTGAAGCCCTGCCACATCAAGCAGACTGATAAAAAAAAAAAAAAAGAAAGAAAGAAAGAAACTGAGGTGTTGACTTCCCTGCCAAGACGAGGCTAGACTAGCAGGCACTCTCTCCACATCCCTTAGCTTCTTAATAACCTTTATGCCAGTAATACTTCCAAGGCCTTTTCCATGTTCTTCTCTGTGGTCTTGCAAAATGCAGTCAAATGCATTTCTGACTAGGCATTTCGACTACTATTTTCTCATTTTCTACCAACCATAGTTTCACATGCATCCTTTCCACCTATTATTTCCTCATTTTCTTATTTTATGCCCTTTCTTATTTTATCTATTTCATCCAATTCTTATCTATATTCAAGAATGATCAATGTTCTCACTTAAAAACCCTCAAAACACAGTTTCTCCTTAAAAATAGAAGTGCAATTTTTCTCTCATGCAGGAATATTTCATTTATACCCAACCAGTCTACTTCATCCATACATCTCTTTAAAACTACAATTAATTTGACATAAAATGCCAAACTAGGCTTCATATAACAATGTCATAACACCGGAAATCCACTTTCGATTTTCATTTATCTGAAATCTATCTCCAGATACGAGTTCTTACTTAACAAACATTCATTATCTGATGTGCCAGACACTGTGCTAGGTCCCATGGATATACGTACAAAAAATGAGGAATGTAATTTAGTAGAAAGGGGAGAAGGGTTACTCAATATTTACAGTGCAGTGTGATAAGTGCTATATCCACATAAAATAACCCAATGTTGACAAAGCAAGTGAGAGTTCGTTTACTTAACTTCCAAAGTCCATGATTCCCTGGATCCCCAGTAGTCAAATACACTAAATAATATTTCATTGTGTTCACTCATATCATGAAGCAAACATGAAGCAGTGTGTGAAATCAGAATGGTTTGAAGTCCTTTTTATGGTTTTCCTCAATCTCTCCATGCAAACAGAATATTTGTTGTTAAAATAACAATGACCAAGTGTGATAATATGTCCTTGTCTTACCAAATGTATTTAAATCACAGTAGTGTACGTATTGTTTAACAGCCACCATCTTAACCAAGACAAGATAAATCTTACATAAATTTTCCCATTTGGTGATATATTTATTAACAACATTCAGAAATCCTTGGTTATTATAAGTTTTGGTAGAACACCACTGTATGGTTATAAGTATATAATACAGCTTCTCATACATGTTAAAAATATTAAAGAGACTCGAACAGACCAATAATAAGAGAAATTAAGAAGGTTAATAAAAAAATTGTGGAGGAGAAAAAAGCTCCTAGCTCCAGTGAACTGACAACTAAATTCTGATTTAATAAAGAAACAATTTCTGTTAGATACACTGTTCCAGAGATGGAATGAATCTACCTGTGCACTCTGCAAAGCAAATACAAAGTCAACTTTTTCCTCCATATGCCAGCATAAGGAAACACGATAGTGAAGGGCATGGTCTTCCCAATCTCCTCCCTCTTTTTTGGCTGGTTCTGTAGATAAGTACACCTCTCACACAGTTTACTGTTATGCTTTATGGAGAAAAATATAGTGTCCAACAAAAACTGCAAACAGAAATGAAATGCGGTCCCAGGTCTGCAGTTGCTGCCTCCAAGAGATGACATGTGGAATTCTAGATAGGCTCCTGCACCTCATCTGTTTCTAGAGCCACTAGGACTCATCAACTTCTCCCACTATTCTATCTGACCTAACATTAGCAAAGGCCACAAAGACCTCTTATCCTTCACAAGTTCTTTCCAGCCTGCAGATTTAATCCATGCAAAACAGTTATATCCCCATTGCCTCAATGAGATAATTTGGAATGCTGAGACCATCTGCATTGCATGACCCCAGTTCATTAGATCTTTGTATTACCCAGAAATGACATTCTCTGGCAACTTTCTCACAATTTCCCATTATGACAGAAATAAAATCAGACTACCCTGTTTTTAATAACTTCTTCCACACACAGAAAGTCTAAGTCTTCTTCCTTATTCCAGTAGAGAGATCTGCATGAAGTTTTTTAAAAAGTTCGCTGAGGTGTTTCAATTAGAAGTAGAACCCACGTCTATTTCTACCAATTTAAAATGGGGGTATTCATAGAACTCAGCTAAGTCTGATTTTGAAGAGTCCAAACTATCCCCAGACATCCTTTATCTCTCACGGATAATTTCCATTCTCTTGCAATACCAAGTGAGGTTGGGGAAACCATAGAATTCTCCTGCACTCCCTACATCAGTGCAACTCCATATTCTAATTTCCTGTTTGGAGGCATCTGTAGCTAAAACAGATGTCCTGTGGAAATCAAAAGTAAGTGTTACTCTCCCCAGACATACTAGTTTTTAACTGCCCAAAAGTTCCTTATCCTTGGGTGGATAAACTATTGTATTAGCTGAGCGATCAGTGCTAAACTTTAGGGGTAGAAACCTTTAAAGGCAATTATTACAAATCTACCAAGTCGGCCTCTGAATTTGACTCTTCAAGAAAATGGCAAGAATAGAGTTTTGAGGTTCCTACCAGGAAGAATTTCTCTGTCTGCTTCTTGGCATTTGTTTTTCTAATACGCTCACCATTCTCATGCCAAGTCTACCCATCTGCAACCATAGCAGAAAGCACAGTTGCTAGTGTTTCTGCTGCCCTTCCCTATGGAAGTTCTCCACCTGTCCAGTGCTTCTTTATATGCCACCAGGGCTTTGGAGGACCACCAGCAGGCCTTCTGGTTGTGTTTGGCCCACTCTCTTTCCTCAGTGCACAAAAACACAAATTGGAGCTTCAGATGCTGGGCTGCCCTGGATGGAGAAGTTCTTTCCTATTTTCCTGAAGTCTTTCCTAAATAATTCTTTATCCTAAATAATAGGCAACTGAGCCGTCTGGCCTCAGCACCCTCCCAGTCCCCCCATTCACCCATTCCTCAGTTAATTGCCAATAAAAATTACAATCCTACCAATCCTAGTGACAATTCAGTAAACTAGTAACTTTATGACTCCATATTATCCAAATTGTTCTAAGAAGCATGAATGAAGAGTACTTTACTCGTTGACTCAGAATTTTCAGCTCTGGAAAGCTAATCTGGAAAAATAATCCATGGTTAAATTATAGTATACCCACTCAAAGTAGTCATTAAAAGCAGACTATATTGTAACATGAAAAACTTGGCCTCAACAACAACAAAAAAAGGCTAGACAGAAATACCTTACAACTACAACTGATGTTCCATTAGCATGATGAGGCCCTTGAAGCAGTAAACTTCCATCAAATATGATTTATAATTTGCGATTTCTTATATGGTTTGCTGATTTTTGCAGTAGTAGAAGAAAACAGGATCTGGCTAAATCTCACCCCCACAGTTCTCAATAAAGCTTTCTGTCAAATGATTACATACAAACTCAAAATATTTCCTGCTAGAAATTCTGTCTTGAACACCAAGTCATTAAGCATTTATTTGCTGGTCCTGTGTATGGGGTTTCTCATACTTATTTAAACCTCATAAAAAACCCTGTGAAGAAGTATCATGACCTCAACTTTGCATATGAAGAAACAGCTACTCCGACATACTAAGTCACTATCTAAGGTCACACTGAGGTATCAGAGCCAAGAGTCAAACATCCGGTCTTTCGACTGGTTGGTTGTTCATTGTTCTTTTTAGTGTTTTTCTAGATCCTTAAACCCACAATTAAATGTTATAATTAATATCATCCCCAGAAACCAAGTTTCTATCATGTAAAACTGGTCTCTCACACTGGCACTCAATATTGTATGCCTTTTCTGTATTCTACCACAGATCCTGGTAATAATCACTCTTTTCCGAATGTGGGCTGCACGTTATTAAAATGCTTCCGCTTAACTATAAATGCCCAACATATGTTACACGCCTTGCATAACAAGGGCTCGAGGAGGTTCCTATTTTTATCAATGGGCTGTGTGGGCTTCTACACAGGGCCACGTGGGAAGGCGCGAGCGTCCTAAGCAAGGCTGGTGGTGGCGGTGCCCGGCACTAGGATCACAGAAGACCTCGCTTCGCCGTGCGCTTCCCGGGCGGGTCCTTGCAGCCCACCCGCGGCCCCGGGCCTCACCTTGAGAGTCTCGTAGGCGGTCGCCACCAGCAGGAAGGCCTCCTCGGCGCTCTGCGGCGTGCGCCCGGGGCCCTCGTCGCCAGGCTCCGGGCGGTAGCGGTCGGGGTGGTAGCGCCGGGCCAGCTGCCGGTAGGCCCGCGCGATCTCCGCCTTGCCGGCCGTGCGGCTCACACCCAGCACCTCGTAGCAGTCGCGCGTGCCGCAGTACAGCCCCTCCACCAGGGCCCCCGCGGGCCGCGCCAGCAGCAGAGGGGGCAGCAGCACCAACCAGCGCCGGCTCGCAGCCCCAGCTCCCCAGCGCCGAGCGAGCGGCGCCCCCATCCCGGCCTCGGCCGCAGCTCTGCCGCCCCAGCCGCTGCCCCGCACTAGGCGGCGCGCCGAGCTCAGCCGCTGGGACCAGTTCCACGTCAGCGCCAGGCGCCTCCGCGCAGGCGCACGGGGCGCTGCTGCAGCAGCCGCCTCCTTCGCGACCGTTGCTAGGGCGAAGGACGCCTTAGCCACCCAGCCTGTTTCGGTATGTCGCTGAGCACCTTCCTAAACCCAGTGGCCAGAGGGTGTGTCCTTAGTCGGACCTAAAGGCGCAGTTAACCAGTGTGTGCAGAGCGCTTTACCGTCCACAATGCCCTTCATACGCGATCTTTTTGACATCATGATTCCACCTGCTGTAATTGGGAGTCTGGTTCTCTTGCCATCTGGTTTATCAGGTTTTTGAAGCAGAGTCTGCAGCCTCAGACGCTTTCTTCTCGCTAACCCCATGCTGCCTTCACAAAAGAAAGATGAACTTAGAAATTCTAGGCTCTGTCTGCCCTAAAGTTCATGGCCATCTAGTCCAGGGTTTCGAGCCTCCGTGCTGTTGACGTTTTGAAACGGATAATTCTTTGCCTTATACGGACTGTCCTATGCATTGTAAGACGCTCAGCAGCATCCCTGTTCTCTACGCCACCACCCCAGTGGTGACCATCAAAAAGGTCTCTAGATATTGCCAAATAAATGTGTTCTGGGGATAGGGTTGCCAGGAAAAATACAGGTCACTCGGTTCAATTTGAATTTCAGATAATCGACAAATAATTTTCAGTGTAATTATGTCGCAAATATCGCATGGGACTATACAGTAATATGAAGATCTTTGCCTCAAAAAGATTGTTTCTATCGTTCACTCAGTAAACATTTATTGAGTCTCTCCTATGAGTTAGGCACTGTTGTAGGCACTGGGGACATAGCAGTGAGCAAGGTACACAAGGTTCTTGATCTCAGGGAGCATATATTCTGGTGGAGGAAATAAATAAACTTTAAGATATAATAAAGTCTTTTATAAAAATAGAACAAGGGAAAAAAGAAATAATGAACAAGGTAAAGATAGATAGATAGATAGATAGATAGGTAGATAGATAGATAACATTATATAGCATATACCATATACTGCATATATATGTATATATATGAAAGAGAGAGATACAGAATTAATGGAATTTCATAGCAGAGTAACCTAACCCTAAATAATTAGAGTCAGGGTCAATCATTAAGGTCAGTTCCAGGAGGAATTAAAATCTAAATTGACTTTGAAGGACAAATGGAGGATGACTTGAGGGGTGGGAGTGAAGGAGGAGTTTTGGGATAAGGAAATTGTGAAGTAAGTAACAAGAAGACAAAAGAGACATAGGCAAGAAAAAAAAAAAGATTTTCAGGAAATAGAAGACAGCCCATATGCCTAGGGGTGGGGAAGAGGACTGGAGGGGATAAAACTGGAAAAAGCCAGATTGTGAGGAGTCATTTTATTCCATGTCGCAGAAGTTGTTCTTTATGCTAAGAGCAATGGAAAAGCAGTGTGGAATTTTTAAGTAGTAAAGTGACACCTTCTGATTGCATTTTAGAACAATTACTCTGTCTTAGAAAATGAGTTGGGAGATATTGGGAAGCCATTATGAGACATTTATAAGAATCCAAGTAAAAGATGTTACAGGCCTGTTTCAGTGGAGCACTGAGAATGGAGAAAGGATGGAGAAAAGTTGAGACACGTCAAGCAAAATGGACAGTAATTAGTCATTGGTTCTGGAGAAGTGAAGAAGAATGAGTCATGATAATGCCCAGGTTTCTGGATTGGGCAACCAGAGGCCATCCCTGAAATAAGAAACACGGAAGACTTACAGTGTAGAATGATGCATTTATCTGAGACATGTGTTTGAGATGCCAGACAGCTCCACACTAGATCATGTCATTTCTATATATGAAACGTTTGCCGATTCTCACTGAACCTTGAAGCGTTCCAGGTATGCAGGTTTCCAGTCTGCTTCCTCCCTGCAAGCTCCGCTTAGAGAAGCTCCTTACTACCTGTTCAGGGCTCTCCTCCCCAAATGGAAGACATGCCAATACTGCCTTCAGAAAAAGAAAATTTTCTTCATTACAAATCTGGTCATGTTACTGTTATCTAACTTCACCCTCAGATTGGAGTTTAAATGCCTTAGCGTGGCTCCCAGGATTCTGTGACAATCTAGTGTCTCACATACTCTGCTTTTACTCATACTGGTCCCGCTACCTAAAATATCATCTCTGCCCCACTGTGACACCTCCAAGCTCCTTTATCTAGACTTAGTCTAAGTGTTCCTCTATTTGGACTTTTCCCATCCCAAGTCATAGTCCCCTGGCTGATTTAGACCTTTGTAGTTGAGATCAAACTAGTGTAGGGAAGGCTCACTTCAAAGCAGACAGAACTTTGGTCTGTGGCTGTTATTAATTCATTGACTCTGAGCTGCAAATCCACCATTCTTCACCCTGGGGAGCTGGACTCATCAGACTGCATTTCCCTGTTTCCTATCTAGATATTAAACTCTGCCTATGATGGTGCTGAGGCATACTACAAGGCTGGAAAAAGGAAAAGATGTTTTTCTCAAAGTAAACAGATCAGTGATGAAAGTTCCCTGTTCAGAGCCAGTTTCTTTGACAACACACTGGTGATGGCTTCTGTTGTGGGTTGAGATTTGTTCCAGTCCTACCCTTTGGTACCTGTGAATGTGCTGTGATTTGGAAGTAGGGTCTTTGTAGATGTAATTAAAATGAAGTCACAGTAGAGAAAGGTGGGCGGGCACTAATCCAATGACTTACGTCCTTCTAAGAAGAGAAAACAAAGATATACATGTAAGAAGACAACCCTGTGAAAACAGAGGCAAAACATTGGAGTTATGCTATGGCAAACCAGGAAACACTGAGGATTGTCAGCAACCACCAGAAGTTAGGAAGGAGGCATGGAACAGATTATCTCTCAGAGGCCCCAGAGGGAACCAACTCTGCCAACACCTTGATTTCAGACTTTTCAACCTCCAGAACTATGAGAGAATAAATTAGTTGTTTCAAGCCACCCATTTTGTGGCAGTTTGTTATGGCAGCCCTAGGAAACTAATACAGCTGCAGCTAGTGTCTTGGCCACCATAAAGGTAGCAGCTGTTAGCTCTCAGCAGAGGCCAGTTTCTTCACCACAGCCACAGGCACCATGCTCCTGTGGCAATCCCACTCTCTTCTCGGAGCAAAAGAGGTAGTAAGTGGATGCTTCGTGGGTACTGTATTTCCTGTTGGGGTGATGAAAAGTTCTGGAACTAGATTATGGTGATGGTGAAGGCACTTAACATCACCGAATTGTACACTTTAAAACAGCTAAGATGGTAACTTTTATATTACAATAAAAAATGTAAAAGAAACTATAAATGCAAAGAGCACTACTAGCTCTGGGGCTAAGGAAAGAGTAAATGAATAAAGAACTTAGAAACTCAAAAGAGGCTCTTGCCCCAAGTCTGTGTATTATGGTAAATACACATAACTGAACCATTTTAAAGTGTACAATTCAGTGGCATTAAGTACCTTCGCAATGATGTACAAACTAGTACAGATCCTTTCTTTATCCCAAAAGGAAATTCTGGACCTACTAAGCATGCAATTACTACTTCTTTTGCTCTGTACTCTGTAAAGCCTTTTACCGTTCTTAGGCATTAACCATGGCCAGCACCATCAAGGAGTGTGCCTTACCTGGGTTAGAGCTCTGAGGGAAGATGAGGCAAACTGGAGGGAAGCCAGCAAGGACCATGAAAGGGCCAGGCCAGGCAAGAACTAGTCCTGGAAGATTACGTCCTGGACAGAAATTCCCTACTCAGAGAGGTGGACAATGTGCTGGCTTGAAAAGCGTTGACCCACCCAGGTCTTACTACATCTCTCTCATTAAAGGAAAGCGCATGAAACAGCATTTGGAATAAAATATTAGAAAAACCGCCATATAGATAGTAAATTGGAAAATTTGCATAGGATGTAAAAGTTCCTAGAAATATATAGAATGCCCAAATTGGTGCCTGTATATTGAGGAAACTGAAAAGTTATCAGAGCAAGCTGTTATGAAAAATTAGAAGACTTTAAAAACCTGTCCGCTCATTTTATGAGGTTAGTATAATATTGATTCCAAAACCAAATAAGGGCAATATGAGAAAATAGTAACAGCTTATTGAATCTAACAGTGTTTGTAGAAAGTATTACTTTTTTCAAAGAACTGGATGTACTACTATTTGCAGCTGCAGGACTCTATTAGAAGCAGGGAGTCTTATCCTTCATTGCTCTATTTTATACTAGAACCCAGGCAAGGAGTAGGGTTGAGGACTATCATTACCTGGGGCTCAAATGCTTAGGTAAAAACATTTCAATAAATCAGAACAATTTTCTGGGTGGGTTGCATTAACCAGTAAAAATTAATTATATGAATATAGTAATGTCTTAAGCCAAAACATTCTTATTACCTAAACTCTGGCCTCTGCCTCTATTTCCTTTAGTCCAAATTTCAAAATTAGATGAACACAGATGGAATTTTGACATGTAGTCTCTATGTTCCACTCCTTAATTATCTGCTTGTATTTTGAATTTCTTCAAAAGTTATATAAAAGAATAAACATAGTAAACAGTGATTTCTTCACAGATAACCTATAGCCAAATGACTTCAGTGAGTTAGTAGACTTATAAGCTAACAGTATTTAGTGATTAGCAACTTGATCACAACTATATTTAGGATTCCAGTAATTAGGACTGATCTCTACAGCATTTCTAAGTTTTGATAAAACAATATTGGAAAGTCATATGGAATACAATTAATTTTCTAGTATCAGCATGGACTTGTAACTTCCATAAACTTAACTTTATTTCATTTGATGTTCACTTGTCACAGACCAAGCACACATGCTCATTCAAAAATAGAAGTCTCTCTTAATTGTAACATTTGCAAATTTGCAAGTACACTCACCATTAACTGATACACATTGCAAGAAGTCTCAAAATTAAAATCTTTCTTTTCAAAGTGGAGAAAAAAATGCTTTTATGCACACGTATTTAAAAAATAAAATTACAGTTTATTTGTATTTTATATATTTATTTTTTTACAGCAGAAAAGAGGGAAAGTACATGGAAGCAGGCCTGAGTAAGAGAAGTGTGGCTTAAAAGCTTAAAATAAAATTAGAATTTAAAAAGCTAACTCAACTTGAGTATAACAGTGACTTTAAAGATACAACACCAAAGCCTTGATCTATGAAAGAAATAATTGATAAGCTGTACTTCACTAAAATTAAAAGACTTGTGCTCTGCAAAAAGACAATGACAAGAGGATGAAAAGACAAGCCGAAAACTGGAAGAAAATATATGCAAAAAATACATCTGATAAAGGACTATTATCAAAATATACAAAGAACACTTAAAACTCAACAATGAGAAAACAAATTACTTGAATAAAAGAAGAGCCAAAGACCTTGACAAACACCTCAGCAAAGAAGATATACAGGTGGCAAATAAGCATATGAAAAGATGGTCCAGATAATATGGCATCAGGGAAACAAAAATTAAAACAACAATGAGCCCTGACTATAAACTTATTAGAATGGCCAAAATCCAAAACATTGACAATACCAAATGCTGACAAGGATGTGGAGTAACAGGAACTCTCATTCATTGCTGGTGGAAATACAAAATGGAAGCATCACTAATTAGCACAATACTCATTCAAGTATCTTGCTCTAAAACATCAACAGGTGATATAAATTCGGAAGCCTTTAGTATGCAAGTGGTTTTGTTTTTTTATTTGCAGAGGAAAGCATTTAAGTTGATACAGAAGAGATTGATTATGCAGAAGAAAAGAAATAATCTAAATAGCCTGAGATCCCAGTATATTAACCTTCAGTGGAGGCGAGACTCTTCCTCCATCATCACAGAAAGGAAAGAGGAGATGGGTGCAGATGCAGGTAACTTTGTAACTTTGACCATAAAAAGACAAAATCTCTGGTATAATGGCTTCTAATCTCAATAAGATAAGACTATCTCTTGAGGGCTAAATTTTGAGAATGAAGATGAAAATATAAAATTGTTATCACATTGTGTGAGAAAGTAAATACATTGGAGTCTTACGGGGGTTTGCTGGGCAGCAGTGATTAAGCCTATATGTTGTTTGTGATAATCAAAGTAAATCCAGTCACTCTGGTTGTGGGATTTTCTCCAGTAATGAATAACTGTTCATGGGAAGACATGAAAAAGGCAACAGCTGGTTTTATTTAGTGTTAGTAATATGATGAGGTAACTGATGGAAGAAGAGAGAAGCAAAGAAGCTAAAGAATTTGCCAAGGAATACTAATAATGAAGCACCTTGAAATCTTATCTGAAATTAAATTGGACTAAAATTCATACCCACTATGATAATGGTAATAAAAGGCTGGAAAGTTAAAACCAGGGAAATAACAGCAAATAATAAAGGACCCATATGGTGATTAAAGCTGAGCTTTAGTTATGTGGTTCTAACAGAGAGAATATGGGAAAAAAATGCAAGAGTCTGTCAAGTTCAAGACCTTTAGAGCTTGTGAAAAGACATTTAAATGTTGTAGTAAAAGTTGTTGTAAAAATGTTGAAGTAAAGAAATGAAAATCTATCTAAGTAATATAGCTGCATAAATGGGAGTAGGAAATTTTCATTGAGAATAATTTTTTATTAGATGTAATCTGAACCTAAGAGACATAGGCTCTCTGTGATGCCAACTCCTTCGCTATGAAGTCTGTTATAAACTGTAAATATATGGTTGAGATGGTCCATCATGTCATTGACTAGAATTTAGTCAGCTTTTTGGCTAATATCTCTAATTGTTAAAAACTTGTAGCTATTAAGAAGATATTTGCTAAATTTTGGAGAGTGATGTAATTAAATTGTAGTTGGTTAGCATCTTATAACTTTAAAAAGATTTAGATTAAGCTTAAGAATATTAGGATAATGAAAATTTGTTTTAATGTTTTTGTAAAGAATCTGAATATGTTTATAAGATTTGGTCTCAGAATAGCTGTCAGTTGTGTCAATAAATTTAAAATGTGTCATTGAAAAAATAAAACTGAGCTTTATGCTCTGCCAACTCTGCCAATTCCCCATTCCTTGTTCCTTTCATGACACGAGGATTTTCATGAAGCCTGAGAAATGCAGTGAGAGCATTAGGAAACACCAACATTGAATTTCAGCCCCACCTAAAACAAGCAGGCCCAAAAGTGTCTAGGCAGCATTCTCCATTTCTGCTTTAGTGACCCAACCAAAAGATGTTTCTTCTCCCAAGCCCTCCAGAAAGATCAAAGAATATAGACCACTTTCTTACTGACTCACTTTTTCCTGACTTCTAGCTGGGCATACAGTACCCTAACAGTGGGAAGTGGGTGCTTATTATAAACCCCAGCCCCAAACAAACAGAAGGCCAGCATGAGGCTTGTGGGACACAGGCGAAATGAAATTGTCCTGTCGCTGTGTGGAGTTGAGGAGATGCAAAGGTTTGGAATTGGATGGAGCAGACAATTAAGTATCACAGAGGGATGATAACAAGGTACAACATAATGAGATAGCCAGGAGAGACTGCATAACAGATTACATGGCTTCAGAATTCCAGGCAGGAGCTAGGAGACATTTCCTGAGATGATGGGATGTGGTCCACATGATATGTGAACAGGAGCGTATTAGGGGCCACAAGGTCGTTTAGATTACACACGTGTGTATACACATACACCTTCACAGTCAGGTGACCATTTACAAAGCAGAGCTAGTATTTTTTCTGGGTTCCCCACATAGAAAACTTTCACACAATACTTCTCAATTTGAAAAATGTGCGTTTGAATCACCTAGGAATCTTGTTTAAAATGTAGTTTCTGAACCATTAGGTCTGAAGGGGGACCCAAGGTTCTAGAGTTCCAACACTCTCACAGCTGGTGCTGATGCTGCTAGTCCAGGGACCACACTGGAGAAGCAAGGTTTAAAACACTTAATGGTGACCCATTCCCACAACATTCCTCTGTGTGCTGTGACTTGCCACGAGTCCAACTTCTTCTGAATAACATTTTCCTGTTATCCATTCTGTGCCCTCATTGAACTTGTTACCTCTGTTAAACTTTATAAACCCTTATTTTGTATAGGCCTTTGAGGTTGGAAATTGTCTTCATGTACATTAGGTCACAATTCTGTCAAGTACATGAACATGTATGTATCCAGCCGTGATACAGATGAAGCAATTACCTTAAAAAAGAATGTGACTTCTGAAAGGTACAAAGTAAGTAAGAGGGCAGGCCAGTCAGAAGCAGTTCTTCTGGTCTTTCTATCACCTATACAAATACCTATTGGTCTTTCTGAAGTCTTTAATGAGAAAAGCAAAAATATTATTTTCATATACTCACAATTTAAAGTAATCAAATTAAGAAGGCATGAGTGGTTTAAAAAATCTTTAGTTAATGAATTCCTGATTCACTCCCCAAAAGAATTTCTTACATAAAAAATTGCTGAGTCAGAGGCTGCTTCAGAGAGATCTTGAACTTGACTAGAACTGCAGGCTCCCAATTTAAATTTACCTTCCTTTATTTCAACAAATGACTAATTGCAAAAATATTTCACCTACTTATATCATTTTAATGTTATAATAAAAAAATAAACTATTACTATACAATTTATTAATTCTATATCGCTGATAACTTTGACCTGAGTAAGATGGGCATTCTAAAAATAATTTGTCTTCACCCAAAATTCTTTGAAAGAAACGAACAAAGCGTTGAGACAAATTTTATTCTGTGATAATGAGAAGCTAGGGCAAATTGAAATGTCTCTGATTCCTGCCTTCTTGCCTTCCAAAATTTGGGGAAATTTCTTTTATTTTTTTCTCCCTCTTTTTGATTCCTTCCTTCCTTCCTTTCTTCCTACTTACTTTTTTTCCTCCTATCCTTCTATCTACTGTGAGGGACACAAGTTTTCCTACGAACCAGGTGCCTACATCAAAGGTTCCCATTGAAAAGTGGTTCATAGTAATCTACATAATAGTAATAATCAATAATCTGTATCTTCTAGTTATTGAAATGGACAAAACAATGGAAGATTATTCAGCCTCAAAAAAGAAGGAAATCCTGTCACATGCTACAACATGGATAAAACTTGAGAACATTATGCTAAGTGAAATAAACTAGTTACAAAAAAGACAAATACTGTATAATTCTACGTACACAAGGCATGTAAAGTAGTCAGACTCACAGAAATAGAAGTAAAATTGTGGTTGCCAGAGGATGAAATAAGGAGAGAACAGGGAGTTGTTGTTCAATGGGTAAAGTTTCAGTTTTGCAAGATAAGAAAGTTGTAGGCATCTGTTACACAATAATGTGAACAAAGTTAATATGTGAACTGTACACTTTAAAACGTTATGTTATGTGTTTTTCCCTACAATTTTTTAAAAACGTGAAACCAATTCTTAGCTTTCAAGCTATACGTAAATAGATAGTAGCCTGGATTTGACCAGAGGGTCACACCTCGTTCTCCAACTCCTGATGTAAACTGTAGTCTATATTCAAAATTCACCAGATGTTTCAATTATGCCCTTTCTAGCTTATCTTCTCCACCCAGTTCAGTCCAGATTCTTGCAATGGGTTCAGTTTTCATATCTCTTTAGTCTCCTTTAATCTAGAACAGTTTCTCAGTCTTTCCTTGGCTTATATGACCTTGATGATTTTGAAGATGATAGGGTAGTTATTTTGTAAAAGGTCCTTCAATTTGAGTTTGTCTGATATTTCTAGGTTCTGTCAGGATACCACAGAAGTGATGTGTCCTTCTCAATGAATATCAAAAAACACAAGAGAATATCTATTTGTCTCATTACTGGTAATGTTGACTTCAACCATTAGTCAAGTTTTCCCATAGTAAAGTTATTTTGTTTCCCCTTTAATAATCTGTGAAGAGGCAGTTTTAGACTTATTCTGTTTATCATCAGATTTTCACCTACTTATTTTAGCTTCTATGATTTTTGCCTGAATCAATTATTAATATGACAGTTGCAAAATGGTGACATTCTAATTCCATTATTCCATCCACATTTATTAGCTCTCATTCTACTTAAGGAAGATCTTTTCCTTAACTCTACATTTATGAACTCATGGTAATCTATTTTGTGGTTGCTAAAATTCATTAATTCCATTAACATATTAATTGTTGTTAATTGTATGGATACTAATATGCTAATTTTATTACTCATTTTGATGTTCCAATTACCTTAGAGTTAGCCAATGGATGCTTCTTGAAGATGGCTTCTATGTCCTTTTGACATTCTCTCATCCTTTTTTTTATCCCCATCATATTTTACAAGTTTTCTTACTTATTGGTACTAAAATATGTTTCAGGTTCATCTGGTATTTTCTCCACCCAAATCCCAGCTCCAGCCATCATGAGGCAGAATTACACCGGACACTAGCAAAGCGGATGTGAGGGTAAGTAGAAGAGACTAACAGTGGAAGCCAGGATAAGAAAGTGATATTCCAAGACATTCAGCACTTTGTATGTCAGAAATAACATTACTAAGAAGTAGTTTACTAATATCCCATAAGTGTGGCCTTTCTTAAATTTGTCCTTACCTACAAGAGGAATCCATCTCACCTGTACGGGAAGGTAAAATGGAACACTGAAAAGTACAGGGCTGTGGAGCATGTTAATTTGGATTCAAATCTCAACCCTGTTATTGACTAGATATATCATCATGTCGAAGTTTTATTTTTTACCTCTTAGAACTTCAGTTTCCTGAGGTTCTGAGGAAGATAATGCTTCCCTGGATTGTTGTAATTAATTGTAAACGTTTCCCTAAAATCCAGTCCACATGTGCCAGGTGAACTTTGGAAATTCTCACCCCACAAGCTGGGGACTGGGGTGGGGGGGTCATCTTGACCAATTGCCATGATAGTCCACCCTACAACTAAAAGAAAGCTGGACTTGATAAATTCTGACCAGAACACATTTGCACAGGTTTAACCTATTCCATTCCCAGATGGCCAGAGCTGTTTTCAGTGATTCCAGAAATTAAAACCACCATGGCTTAAAAAACACTTTTTTCCCCTCATGTATAAAAGAGCCCAAAGTAGAAAGTCTAGGGCACAGGCAACTACTCAAGAAACCAGATATTTTTTCTCTTGCCTACTGCCACCTGTAGAGAGTGGCTTTCTTCTCCGTAGTCACAAAATGTTGTACCACCAGGCAGCACCTCCAACTTGCAGGCATGAAGAAGGACAAAGAACAAGAGATGCATGTCTGTTGAGTTTGTTACTTATCATTGTAATCAGGAGAACAGTATTTTCCGTAAAAGCCCTACTCAACAGATTTCGGTTATGTCTTATTGACCATAACTAGGTCAAGGCCCCAGCTACAAAGGAGCCTGGAAAGCAGAGTTCTTTAATCGAGCATGCTGCTACCCTGAACAAAATTGGGGTATGTACATAGGAAAAATGAAGGGGAGATTGCATATTGGATAGGCATCTAGAGTTATCGAGTGTGAAATGTTTTTCAAAGTCTCTATATCTTATTCTCTGGTATTAATTGTATGTGCTTATTACTTTGGTTATTTCACAATATTTCCACTAGCGAATAGAGGAAATCACAAACTCTGTATGCCCCTAACAACAAAGAACATGTTACAGTTGGATGACATCACTTGGGCCAAATATCTCAGATAAAAAAGAGGAAAGTCTATTGTCTTGTATCCTTGGAGCTGGACTTTGGCAAAATCTCTCTTTGTTTACCCTGCTTAAGAAAACAAGGGAGAAGTAATAGTTTATTCACAGTTAATATTTAATTTTGGAGCTCAGGACCAAAGGGTGGAGTTCTTCATATTTATCAGAGTTTATGGCATATTATCACCACTGGTCTGTCTAATTCTCTCTCTCTTTCTCTTTTTCCCGCTCATTAATTTATGTGCAATTAAAAAAGACAGTCATATGACCAATAAATCTGTCTTATTTTCTAACCCAGTATGAGTGTACTGTAACTTGCAAGAAAAAAAAATCCTAAATGATACAGGTAGGTACATGAATGTGAATAAGTCAGATCTCAGCCCTTAGGAAGGGATGGGGGGTGTAAGTTCATTTGCACTCAACAGATTCACAAAAAGTGAATTCAACAATAACATCAGACCTGATACTGGCTTTAGGTAACAGAAACTCTCATTGATGGTAAGAATATCATTGCTATAATTTTTTTGGAAAGTAATCTGGCAATGTATTAGGTTTAACCTTAGGAAATTGCTATTTCTTTAGGTCAAAGTGGTTGAATATCAACAGTTTCATATGATTCAACCTAATAGATTAAAAATACATGTTTTTTTGACCTAACAATTTTACTCCAGTTTTTAGGAATAAAGGCATTAGAATGTAAAGATCTTCATACAGGGATTCTTATCACAGTCCCACTGATAATGCAGGACAAAACAAGACTAGAAACAACCTCAACATTAGGAGAATGAATTGTCATACACCAAATTATGGAATATTACCCATGAACTATATAAGTAACAAACTATATATCTATATCTGTTTACTTAGAGAGATGTCATGATGTTAAATCAAAAAACTGATTCAGAGTACCATCTTTAGAATGATCCTATCTTTGTAAAAACAGAAGGAAACAACCTTCTATATTTATCTGTCAATGATTACAGAGAAGGGAGTTAAACTGAGCTGGTAACCTCAGTTATCTTAAATGGAGGAAATCAAGGGGACGTTTTTAAATTCTTTAAACATCTTTGAGTTGTTTTACTATTCACATGACATGATTGACAAAGATTGGGCTCATGTGTAATTGAACAAGACACTGTGGGGTGCCCGAGACTGATTTGAGGCCAGTGGGGAGGTCAAAATATTGTTACTGGAAGCCGGCGTTAATTGAGCTTACCACTCGCCTGTACTAGTCTAAGCACTTGATACTTATTCATTCATTTTATCCATTAAAAAGACATTTAATTCTCACAAAGCGCTTTTCTTATCCCAGCCTTGCAGATGGGTGAACCTAGGCGGGAAGAGGTTAATTAACTCGCTCAAAGCAGCAACACTGGCAAGTGAGAGCAGGACAAAAAAAAAAATTCTCTGACCAGGGCTGGATGTTGCAAGGCTGGGAGGGGATCCAGCTCCTCAGGGGGAAGAGCGCTCACTTCTACTTGGGAGTAGGAGAGTCTGTGAGGGACTCACAAGAGATGAACCTTGAATTGTCCCGTGAAAGGTAAATGTAAAAGTGGAAATTCTCCCATCACAGGGAGGTGTTATTTCCAGGTGCCAGCCTCAAGGAGAAATACAACATTCCAAAGTGCAGCTGTCTGCTAAGCCCTGTTTGCTCTGAGAGTCCCTGGAATACATTTATCTTTGTGCAAGACTTTAACTGCTAACTTCTTTCTGTAATCTGCTTGCTTGCTTATTCAAGGACATAGTTGGAGGCTTCATAAGCTGCCTCCTCTGGAGGCTGGGGACTGATCTCCTCTAACCCTGTGTGGTAGAGAGTCAGTCGCTGGCTGGGTACTTACTAAAGGCTCACAATTCTCTTTGATTCGGCTGTGTGAGTCCTTGTTCTCACCTGCTCTCCATAACAATAAATAGATGTTATAAGGGAAACTAGGGGCCTGCATGTGTGTGTGTGTGGGGGGGGGGCGGGGGGCAGCGGGGGAGAGGGTGGCCAGTATGCTGGCACCTGGGAGGAGTTGTGGATGTCAGTCTACCCTCCAGGCTAAGAGGAGCCGGGACAGCAGAGCCGGCACTGGACCCCCGCTGTAGCCCTTCCCAACTCTGCCTTCCCGAATTTTTGCGGGAGGGTGGAGGCCACCACTCCTCCCACGCATCGTTCTGCGAGTTCCATTAGGATACTGGTGCAGGTACAGTACCACCCAGGCAGCGCTCCGATAAGCATGTTTTAATATTGGAAGCGCCCCCTACACACACCACCACACCACACCACACCACACCACACCACACCACACCACCACACCACCACACCACACCACACCACACCACACCACACCACCCCCCCACACACACACACACACTTTGCCCTTCACGTGAACCTCTACTTCCGGGTTCGCTCGCGGCCGGAAGCGGCTTCGCTCTGGGGAATCCCCGCCCCCTCCGGGGGAAGCCCCGCCCCCTCTGGGACCGGCCAGAAATTCAGGCTTCGCCGGATTATTCCAGCAGTCTCCTCTCAGTAGTTGGAACTTGCGATCTCTCGTAAGTAGACATCCGCAACCCGACTCCACTTTTCTTCCCCTGCTGAGTTCCTGGATACCCTTTTGCCGAGCGTTTGCTTGTTGCTCTCCCTCTCTCCTTAGCCTGAATAACTTCTGGGTCTTGCGCTCCGAGGAAACTGGAGGTAGATGTCCCGATGCCTCCGGTTCCTGCGGATTCTTGGAGGGATCGGAGCTGGAGGGAAGCGAGTGGCTTGCGTGCATTTCGATAGCACCCCATCGCCCCCATAGCTGCCTTCTCAGGGGAAGAGATTGGCCAAGAAACTTGCAGGACTGCAAAACTGGGACAAATGTGGAAGGAAAAAAAAAGGGTCAGAATTTCGTTAATAGGCACGGGGGGTGGGAAGGGTGCGGGATGAGGAGGTGGGAGCCTGGGTAGATGCATCTGGACTGGACATTGCACCTGGTCCCTTCCTCGGGTTGGTGGGACTCTCTCTGAACTGCGCCCGCCTCTGCGGCCAGGCCCTTTCCAGGGGATTCTGGGCTTACGGGGAGTTCAGAATGGGGAAAGAAGAAAGACCATCAGGGCTGCGTATCGCACCGCCTGGACCTCTGGGCCACAAGTGTCCTCTCTCTCGAGCACTGGTCGGGAACAACGAAATCGCCAGCGGCTGCGGGCGTGTCAGCAGCCGATTCACTCGTGGGGGAGGTGCAAGTCTCACGTGCAAGGCAATTCAGAGCAATTGGAAACCCCTCTTGGTTTTCTGTTGAAGCAAGTTTAAAGCTATACAAAACCTTAATTTTTCCTCTGGTGCCAAAGAAAACTGCCTGAAAATCGGGCAGATCAGCAGCGCCATCCAGTGGTCTTCAGGTGTTCCTGAGACTTTGTCTTGAGAACAGGTTCCTCTCTCCATCTGAAAGATGGTTGTGGACTTCTGATCAGTTCTTTGTATTTAAAGCTGTTTCCTAGGATTCGTTTCATGTGCGGTGAGAAACGGAATATTTGCACGTCGAGCTGTTCAGTGCCCTAGAGAAATCCTTACAATGGCTGGGAAGAATTTCTGTGTTGGTTTACATTTTTCCTGGCCTTGAAGATTTCTTGAGGAAGCCTCAGTTTTCTTTTCTGTCCGCTGGCAATGATAATAATGCCGATCTTATAGGGAAGTTATGAGGATAAAATTAGATGATGCATATGAAGTGCTTAGCACAGCAACAAAAACAAAACGAATATTAAATGTGATTGATGTTGAATGATAATGATGAGAAGTAGATGATGGCTAATCCTTCTGTCTGGCCTCAGTGCAAAGGCTAGAGAGCTGGTCACTTCACCGCGGTTGACTACATATTGACTATGTTCTAGGAGCTTCAGGATGGTTCAGGCTAAGAGATGGACTCTGAAGAAGTACTTTGAAGGCAGCCCTAAAGATAGTAACTTTGAGCTGAAGACAGCTGAACTCCCACCCTTAAAAAATGGAGGTAAGTCATACTCATGAGATCTGAGTTGGACGAGACTATATCAGTTAGCCTTTGCTGCATAAAAAAACTACCCCCAAATTTAGTGACTTCAAACAACAGTCATTTATTAGAACACAATTCTGTGGGTTGACAGTTGGGCTGGGTTAAGTTGGTGGTTCTTCTGTAAGTTTCATCTGGGCCTCACAGACATGTCTGGTGGTAAACAGGCTTTCTGCTGAGGTGCACTTTTCAAACCTCTACTTGTATCATATTTGCTAATTCACTTGTCAAAACAAGTCACAGAGCCAAGCCCAGATTAAGGAGAGGGAAACATACTTCTTAATGGGAGGAGTGACAAAGAGGCCCACATGCAGAGATAGAAGGTATTTGTGGCCATTGTGTAATCTACCACAGAGACTTTTTCAAGGTTCTCTGCGTGAAGCCTCAATGTCACATTGGAGGATCCCTCTTCTTTCCTGGTAATGGAAACTCATGCTTGAGTGCATTATTCTTCGTGACTTTGACCAGACTGTGGGCAGGATTTCCTCTCTGTCCTGGTGATCCCAGTGATGACAGTGGGCTGGCACTGCCTTTGCAGAGCTCAGACTATCCCTGTGTACAAACAAGGCGGGGAAAACCTTCATCCTTCACTGAGGAGCCACCCATCCACTTGGAGAAAGTGGAAGGACAAGGCAAACCTAAAGAAATCTAAGGGAGAGAAACGGCAACACACTTTTTAACATGTTTGGAAATTAGCTTTGTAGAGCAGGCTATAAGGAATGTTACAGGTAGGTAAGCTTTGTGAAAAGGTGTACAGTCAAGTAGCATGGCCAAGTTATCATTCCCATCTAAATTGCGATAGCCTGAGCTCAGCTTCAAAATTCCAGAGAATGTGTACATATGGGTCAGTCCAGCGGCATGCATATTCTTTAATACTAACTGGGGCTGGTAATGAAACCCTATGTGGGCATGTAACATAGTGGTTACAGATGTAGCCCTAGGCAAGCTACTTAACCTAAGCTTAAATAAAATGGAAAAAATAATTGTTGAGAATATCATATGAAATATTCCATGAAAAGCATGGAGTGCTGAGTAAATAACATCATGATGATGATGATGATGATGATGAAATAACATGATGATGATGGTGGTGGTGGTTGTGGTGGTTGTGGTGACAGTGACGGTAAAAGGACAAGGACAACAACTGTGCTGGACAAAATATGAGAGCCCTGCTAGTCTCCTTAATAGAAAAGCACAGATGTGAGGGGCAACCCTGAAGCAGAAAGATTATCTGTGTTTATTTAGAATGCCAAAGTCACCAGGCCTGGGTTTTCTAATTACCTACGTAATGCTTTCTTTTGCAGAGGTTCTGCTAGAAGCTTTGTTCCTCACCGTGGATCCTTACATGAGGTATTATTTTCTTATGTTGTGTGTTAGACTATATTTTGAAGTTAGTTCATCTTTTAAAATACTCAACTGATTCAAAACAGTCTCTTCTCCCTAATTCACCCAGTACAAGTATCAGTGAAGGGATTCATGGTGCTCATTTTTTTCAGGCAAAAGCCTGAGAAGCTTGGTTTGGGATTACCCTGGCCCCTTTATTTCAGTCATCTCCTATCTTAATGTCTACAATTTATTTGCCTCTCGTCTCTCACCAGAATTGCTTCCAGAAAAATTAAAAAGAAAAAGAAACCAAATTCCAATTTGTCCATCTCACTACTAGCAAAGAATTTAAGTAGAGGAAGATGCTAAGACTAATATTAGATTTTCTTGCCTTCCATTTACCTGTACTCTTTTAATTTAGGTAATCTGCAGCTGATTTAAACATGTATACTCAGTAACAACTCTGGGAGGGGACAGAATAAAAACCTTCATGGGCCCCTAACTCCTCAGCAATTTTTTTGCCTAGGCAAATAATATCGTTATCATTCCTTTAAATAATTTTTTTCATAGCTGATTAATAGAGATTCAAAGCTGGGCGTCCTGCAATTCAACTCAATTCTGACACTATCTACACAGAGGTTACACAGATTAAAGTAAAAGCTATCCACCGCACTTCAGGCACCAGTTTGCAAGACTGGGTTGTTACCTGTGCTGCTGACTAACTGGCTATAGAGTAGACATTCTAAACCCTCCACCCTTTTGGAATCGATTAATTGGCTAGAGCTGCTCAGAACTCAGTAAACCAGTTTTCTCGCTAAGTTACTGGTTTGTTATAAAAGGACATAACTCAGGGACAGACAGATGGAAGAGCTGCATAAGGCAAGATACAGGGAAAGGGCTTAGAGCTTCTACGCCCTCTCCTAGGGTGCCATTCTCCCCAAATCTCCATGTGTTCACCAACTGCAAAAGCTCCCTGAACACTGTCCTTTTAGATTTTTATTAAGGCATAATTGAAACACTGGCTATTGGCTATTGATTTAACCCTCCAGCTCCCCTCCCTTTCCGGGAGGCCAAGGGTGTGGATAGGACTGAAAGTTCTAACCCTCTTGTCATGTAGCTGTTTCTCTTGGCAACCAGCCCTGATCCTTAAAGCCTCTGCCCTAAAGCCTTCTCATTAATGTAACAAAAGACACATGTAATGCTCCCACCACCTAGGAATTTCCAAAAGTTTTAGGAACTCTGTGCCAGAAATGAGGACAAGGATATAGACCAAATATACATTTCTTCTTATAAATCACAGTATCATAGCTAGTGTTAGGGATAACAAGTACCCTGCGATACCTGGTTATGATTGAACCCCATTGGTAGAAAATCATCCACAGCTAAGCTCTGTAGTAAGTTCCTTATGTTCATTTCATTAAAAAATATCAGAATGCTTCTTTGGGGTCACAGAGCAGAACTACATGTAACAGTGTTTCTCCTGCATTCATTACACCCGGTTGATTGTACTGCTGTCATGTATACGAGTTTCATTTCATCACAGACTTCTCTAGCTGTTTTCCATTGGGCTTGAAATTCATGAGTTTTTTCCCAGTTGCTCTAATGTATTAAGCATGGATTTTTTTTCTTTTTTTCAGAATGGTGGACAGAAAGTTGAAGGTGGGTGATACGTTTTTGGGGCAGCAAGTGGCCAGGTAGTTACTTCCTTTCATCTCCCCTTTACCTTTTGTCTCCCCTTTACCTTTTTTTTATTGGGCCCTCTCTCTGTCCGTTGCGCCTACAATTTCTTCAGCCTGTGTTCACTCACTGATCTTGGAAGCAACTTGGAAAATCTGCCCTTTTCTCAACTAGTTGAGAGAAAGGGAAGGCTGTGAAATTGTAATCATTTCAACTTCACTTTACTATCCTTCCATTTAATTACTAAAAAATTGTATTCATCCAGTTTGTGATTATCATAAAAATTCAAATAAAACAAAAATTTGTATCTATCTTGGAAACGGAAAGTTCTTCCATCATCTGAACCTTAGAGATAACTGTTGTTAATGTATTATTATTTCAAAAATTGTTCAGTACAGATACTAATATTTATACTTCAAAAAAAATGGGATTAAATGCCCTTCAGCAAATTGCTTTATCTCACTCTATATGTTATGGATATCTTTGCTGATAGTTTTTCAATATACTACCTATCTTTTAATGACTGCACATTATTCCATTGTTTTCTGCCATTTAACTAATCTACTGATAACTGTTTCCAATTTTTTTTACGACAAATTGTTCTGCAAAGAACATGTCTGTGTGTCCTTTGCCCACTTGATGAATATTGGTGAATGTTAAATTTCCAAAAGTATAAATTCTACATCAAAGGAGATGTGTATCTTTAATTTGATAGGATGATGGTAAATTGCTCTTCAGAATGATTGTATGAATATCCATGCCCACCTCTAGCATATTAAAGAAACTGTCCCACATACCTGTCTGCCCATTGCTTTCTGTCAGTCCTGGCAATCTGACATGACTATGTTGATACTTCATACTTAGTTTAATTTGCATTTCTTTCATTATTAGTGATGTTGACATTCTTTTTTTAAATTAATGATCAATTTTTTCTCTGAATTATCAGTTTACATCCGTTGCCCTTTTCCTTTAAGTCTTTTCATCTTTCATATTGATTTGTAAGTTTCTCATACGTTAGGAATCTTACTTTTGCAGATATTAGGGTCTTCATTTATCTTTCTCCTATGTCCAATTGTAGTTTAAAATTTTTATGTGATAACATTATTGATATTTGTAATTATGGCTTCTTGGTTTTGTTGCATGATAAGAAAGATTCTCCCCTCCAAAATGGCTAAAATATTTATTCATGTTTCTAATAGTACTGTATACTCTAACTTTTCACATTTAAACCCTTGAGTCATTTCATTTCTATTTTGAAATAAAGAGTGAAGTGTTAACTTTATATTCAAATGACTAGCAAGTTATACTATTTATTTAAATCTTATTTGGATTTTTACTGGGATTTCAACGATTTTATAGATTCATTTAGAGAAAACCAATATCATCACAATATTTCTCTCCAAGCACAGAGTATATACCTTTAGATTTATCTATTTTTGTCTTATGGTCTATTAACAGTTTTCTTCACATAGGTCTTACACATTTCTTGCTAATAATAAAAGAAGTGAACACATATTTGTTATTACTGAATTGGCAATGTTTTTTTTTTTAGATAATACCCAGTGATGAAAATGTTGTTATGATATTCTCATACATTGAGGATGGAAGCAAAGTTGACATAACCTTCCAGAAAGGAATTTGGCAGTATACAGCAACAGTTACAAATGTTTTAATACTCTTTGACCTAGTTATTTTATTTATAGAAATATTGCCACAGGAAATAATAAATTTTGTGAATATTAATTGAAGTATAAAATTAGGAAAAATACTGGAAAAATACTGGAGATAGTCTAAATGTCTAATAATGGGGAAATAATTAAATTAATTACAGTTTTGAAGGAGTCTTACTAATGTGAGAAAAAGTATATTATATAGACTAGATAATGTTGAGAGAAAAAATTTACATTATAAAACAATTCACTTATGTAAATATATACAATATATGTATATTTAAAAATTGTCATTAAGACTTCCATAAAATGCACTAAAATATTATAAGTTATCTTTATATTATGGGATTGGAACTGATATTTTATATGTTTAAAGTTTTCTAAAATAAATGCATGTTATACAACTATATGATCTGGGGGGGAGACAGTAAAAAATGGTAAGAAAAGATGGGAGAAAGAGAATCAGCAAATAAGACAGAAAAGCAGCTTTGAGGGAGAGGTAAAAAGCCTGGAGAAATTAGTATCCTGGACACAAGTAAGAGTTTTGGATGACCCCTAGTGATGAAATCATTAGAAAGGTAAAGTCAGGTAACGAATGAAGAGTGTCCACTGGATTTTGCAATCAGGGGTATTGTGACCTTAGTGGAGGAGTAGGGGTGGAAGGCAGGTTTCATTGGCTTATCAAGTGAGTGTAAAAGGAAGGAGAGGGGATTATAAAATGGCTGAGTTGAGCTCACTTATTGGTTGAGAGGAAGGGATAGTAGAGAGGAAGATATTAAAGGTTCAGGAGAGAGGAAAGGCTAAGAGATGGAGGGTGACTCCTGAAGAACAGAAGAGGCTGGTGTTCAGGGCACCTTGAGACATAAGACGGACAACTCTTGCTTAGAAAAGTGGGTTAGGACAGGGACCGATGCTGGACTAGTTGAGAGGGTTTTCTCTTTGATGGCTCATATTTTTTCTAAAGAAGAAGGAGAAACCAGTGGCTAAGAATTACAGTGGAGATATATGGGCAGGGTATTCAATCATGGAATATCAACCTCAGTGCTCTTTTGTGTACACTAACCACAGAGCATCCCCACTCCCATGAAAGGGAAAAGGTTTCACATGTCTTCATGTCTTATCTTTCAGAGTTGTGGAAAGTAAAAACTCGGCTTTCCCAATAGGAACTATTGTACTGGCCTATTCAGGCTGGACAACGCACTCTATTTCTGATGGAAAAGGACTGGAAAGGCTGCCTGAAGAGTGGCCAGACAAACTGCCACTCTCTCTGGCGCTGGGAACCATTGGCATGCCAGGGTGAGTTCTATGGATATATTTTATTTGTTTGAATGCCTGACACACTGGCTTTCCAAAATTTGTTCAGAACTTGGTCAACATGAAGAGACAAAACATTATAGGCTCAGGGGCTAATTAGAGAAGATGAGACTAAGAAAGGAAGAAAAGTGAGCTAGAGTTAACCTTGAGACTGAAGGAAAGAGTGGGAAAATCAGATCAGAGACCCTCAGGTACAAAGAGGAAGCGGCAGTGAGAAGCACCTTGGGGCACTATCCCTCTCAAGTAGCTAGCAAAAGTTACCACAAGGACACCACCTCCTTCTGTTCCTGGGAGGGTCTTAGCTTCATTCATCACTCATCTCTGCCTCCATTTCAGGGAGGGAAAGAGATTTTTAACCTACTTTGGCTTTTCTGTATCTGTATCCTTCCTCACTTTTCCTTATACACATCTGAGTTTCCTGAGGAGTAAGGGGACCTAAATTTTAAATAACTGAGATGAATCACAAGTATGGTTGTACAGCCACTCAGCTTGGCATAGATTTAAAATATTCAAATGTCCCTTGGCCTCAGGAAGTTCTTCATATCCTTCAGGAAGACTCCTGGTCACACTCCTGGTCTTGTGTCTACTCTCCAGGTCCCAGCTGCTCTTTGGACTTCGAGTTTTCTTCTGTGCCTTAGAAAAGCAAGGTGTATTGAATTCCTTTTGGAGTCTCCAGAACTTTCCTAGCCTGGAATTCATTTATTTCTATTCTTCCATTAAGTTGTGTGATCTTTTTCTTTCTTCCTTCTTCTCTTCCTTCTTTTTTCTTCCTTCCTTTCACTCTCCCTCTTTCTTTTTCACACTTTGAAGGATTTCTAAAGAATGAAATAGAAATATATACTTCAAACAATCAACCTCTAACCAATCCCATACACACCAAGTTCATATTCCACTCAGAATTTGAACTCCTTGGAATTGCCACAGCCAAGAGACATCATTGTGAAATTAAAGGATGCTTAATATCTTATTACATTAAATTTTTTATTTTTTTATTTTTTTTGGCAAGGCAACCCTCGATTGACCTCATAGATTGCAAAGTTTCAAGGAGCTTGTCAGCTTACAATCCCCCTTTTTTTTTTTTAACCTACAGCACCTGATCTTCCTAGGTGGTCACCCATCCAAGTACTAACCAGGCCCGACCCTGTTTAGCTTCCGAGATCAGATGGGATCGGGCTTGTTCATGGTGGCATGGCCATAGACTATTAAATTAGTGGGCACTGAACAGAATTTCAGCACCTCTCTGTCTTTCTTGCCTGCCCTGCACTCTCTACCAGTGGGAGCTCTTTCACTTACCTTGTTATGCCACGCATATGCCACCCACCTTGTTATGCCATCCTTCTTTCTAAACTGAGCCAGGTGTCAGAGGGGAGAGATGAGGTGAGGAAACCTCAGAGCAAGTCTCCCGTGACTTAGCTGGAGAGAAAGTAATTGCAAAATATTAGGAGATCCTGACTTCTAAGACAGAGGATAATTTATTCCTTGTACATATTTTTTGTTCATCTGTTCCGAATCCATAAGAAGTGCACTTTTACTTCAAACAATCAACTTTGTACCAGTTGTTCTCAATGATTGAGAGGGAGGAGATATGATATACTGGTTTTGAGCCTCCTCTAGTGACACAGCCACCCATCCTTTGATAATTCCTGCCATATTATGAGCCTCTTATCAATGAGATAGATTGATCCTTCAAGAATGCTGGGACTTCTGATATGGACTATACCAGAAGTTAAACTTTGAAACCTAAGAGTGTTTTTCAGTTATCCAAGCTTCACAGATTTAACATTCCCCTGAAGTATTATTTCCTTCAGTAGGACCTTTTTTTTCTCAGCTGAGTTAGAAAACTTTAAGTGTTTTGCTCTCCAGCCTATTCATTTTATTAAGTCTTGCTTGGTCCAAAGTATATCTTTAATTTCCCTCTAAAATTTCTTTACTGTTGCCTTCCATCTTCATCTTATTTTTAAAAAGAAGTGATGTGTAGGAAAGGCCTTATGTATCTTAGTTCAATATGTCTAATTGAAAGTACGTTGGGAGAAGGAGAATTTTGGTTATCATGAGTGACATGACACAATTAGAAAATGTACCCTCTTGCTTCTCTTTTGGGTTTAGGCTAACTTTTTTATAAACATTCCAGGTGATTCTGAGGCAGGGGGTACTCCATCCATCTTTTGAAAAACACTGGGTAAAGGGATTATTAGATATTTGGGCCCTTAGAAAAAGTGCTAGCTGTGCCTTTCACTGCCTTCCTTTCAATGCTTAACTCTCATGGACTCCCAAATATAGTCAGAGGCTGAGTAAGTTTCAGTTATGCCAACACATAGATTCTGTTTTATTGAGAAATAACTTTACATGGATTTGTCTGAAATTTTACAAATATCTTTATAATCACCATAATGGGTTTAGATTTCATTGGCTCAGATATAGGGGTACAAAAATATAACTTAAAAAATTTCTACTACTGCACTTTTAAAGTGCTCATTTTGGCTGGTGTAGTAAAATAAAACATGGGTTAAACTCAGTGATTTCTCACATCACTTGAGGTTTCAAACTCAGATTTTCCTTTATCTTCTCCCTCCTGATGATGGCAAAGCTCCAAAGGCTAATGTAAGTTCAGTGTCAGTAGAGTGGGAGAACAACTTCTTGGTCTTGATCTCTCTTAGTCTTTGGCTTGTCTCCTGCTCAAAGTGTAACTTTCCCCATTGTGTCCTCAGCCACATCCCTTCCCAAGCTGTCCACTGAGGTATGATGGTTTCTTCACCCAATCCCCATCAACACTGTCAGAGCTGCCTCTTTGCAGGCCTAGTAGTTCTTTCCCTACAAGCTAACTTCAACACCCCACTTGGGGTGAGATGGGGAAATTTCCGAAGTTCTTCCTTACCTCTTTGGTGTCATGCAAAACTCAAGATGGTTCTCTCTGACCCTCTCATGCCTAGACTCCTCATACCATTATATCTGCTCTGTGATAGCTGGCACCATGATGACACGTAGGCTTTCTCCATGATGCTTGCCATCTCCCTAGGACTTACATGGAAATGAGATATAAGCTCTCTTTTCTTGGATACCCATAGTTTAAGGGGGACTCATCTTCTTTCACTCCTGAGATTTGACATGGTGATGGACAGGATGCAGACCCTTTCCAGCCAACTCTCCTTTCCCTCTCTAGTTCCTATCATCTTTATTCCTAGGGAAGATGAGGAAGTGGACCATTTGTGGCTGGTAATATTCATTTCCTGTTGTCTTCTTTTACCTAGACTCATGGCAGTGGGCTGCTGAGAAGGTCTTTGAGGTATAGGGGAAAGCAACAAATCTATCCATATAACCTTAATTTTCTTTCTTTAGCCTAACAGCCTACTTTGGCCTATTTGACATCTGTGGTATAAAAGGTGGTGAAACACTGATGGTTAATGCAGCAGCAGGAGCAGTGGGCTCTACTGTGGGGCAGCTAGCTAAGCTCAAGGTAAGTGTCTTCTTCCAGTAGCAAATATTTACTCAACACCCATAGTGTCCACTAAGAATGCAACAGTGAACACAGCAGATCTTCCCTAGTCTCAGGGTGTTTAGTTTTGTTTAGAAGTTGGAGATGGAGAAAGATTGAGAAATGAGGGGAATGAGGAAAATCCTGTAGCGAAGATGACCTGAATATTATTTGACAGCATTTTAGATATCAAGTCAGGAATGGCCTCTGGCTAGAGTAGTGAGTTTGTAAGCAGTTACTACTACTATCGTTTTTACTGAACATTTCTTGTTACAACTTAATCTCTTCTCTTTGTGATTGCCCTTAACAATAGGAGGAGGGACTTGAGGTCAGCCAACCAAAAGTCACTGCCCACATGATCCCACTGCAAAGGCGATGGCAAGTCAGCCCAGAGTGGTGGGGTCATGGCTTGGTAACTAACTCCTGGGAGGTACCCAGGTCTTGGAAACATTGGCTCTGATTTGAGCAGGTATCTGTGTTCAAGACCTCTGATCTGATGGTGGGAGTTCAAGGCAGCAAACACCTCAGACGAGGTCTGGATATGTCACATAGTAGGAATGTTCGAAGGTGATCTGGCTTGGCTGGTCCTTTGCCAAAAGCTGGGATAAAGGATTCAGGGAAAGAGGTAGAATACAGATGAGTACAGGGCTACAAGCAACAGCCAAGGAGTTGGACTGGTCTCCAGTGCTAATGGGAGCTTGGAATACCAATAAGAGATGAGGCTACCATAGAGGTTGCAGGAAGAATTTATTTATATTAATAAATAAATGGGAATAGATGTTGAATTTTATTAAATGAGATTTCAGCATTTATTAGGTTAACTTAGCAGTTAATGAATAACAGCAGTTTTCCAATGTTGAACCATTCTAGCATTTCTAGAATAAGCTTTATTTATCTATGGCATATTATGGATTGATACCTTAAGATTTGATTTGATAACATTATAAATAGAATTTTTGCATCTATATTCATAGATGAATTTGGTTTAAAGTTTTTTTGTTCAAAACTTATCAGTGTTTAGTTTTGGGTTAGACTAGACTTACAAAATGAATTAGTAATATTTCCAATATTCAAAATGTAAATGTTTTATTAAAACTCGACGAGATTTTTATTTCTAAAGTTTGATAGGACTTACCCTTCAACCTATGCTTTCAGAAACTCCACAGCAGACTGTCATGCTAAGAAATTTGTGCTTAATCCTTAAAGGAAGAGATAACTAGTTCTGAATTTTAGAGAAATCACTTTGGCCTTGGTAGGAGAGTAGTTCATAGGGACAGAGTGCTAGAGACAAGAAGTCCAATTAGGGGGCTATTACAATATATTATTCAGATGAAAATTGTGACTCACTGACAGTGGAGACTGGAAGTCAGAGCCAGCTTTTAAGAATATTTGCTAAAAAATATTTGGTGGTTGGATGTGGATGTTAAGAGAAAGAAAAGTTTATCCTGTGACTCGCATGACTCAGGTTTGGGTAACTGAGTGGTATAATTCACTGCAATAGAGCATAGAAGAGGAACAAGTAAAGCAAGAAAAAAAATATATTCCATTTTAGAAACACTGATTATGAGGTGCTACAGGCTATCCAAGTGAAGACTCATAGGTTATTGGAAATGCTGATTTGGAACTCACTCAGGAGAGAGGTATGGGCTGGAGTTTATAGATGAGGGAACCATCTGCATGAAGGAGGCAGTGAGGTCGTAAGAGTAAATGAGATTATTCTTTAAGAAGTTATAAGGTTAGAAGGAAAAAGGACATAGGATGGAGCTTTTGCAAAATAGCCTTTTCTTGAATCTTGAGGAATGGAGGAAAGTATATGGCATAGTTTGTACAGATACATAAAGCTCTTTCCCCAATTGAAAGTGCACAGTGGCTCATATTTTGGTCTTCACAATACATTCAGAATACAAGAGAGCTTTCTGAAGAGCTACTTTGTATATACCAATATAATATCTTGTCTTATCCTGAAAGTACTTATCAGAATGCGCTCCAGTTTTTCTCTGATTAAACAGCACCTAGTCCAGTGCTTTGGGCCAAATCAAAAAATAAGGGGGCAGTCACCAGGAGGGCTGTCTATAATATGAGTCCCAGAGCTGAGACAAAAAAATAGTCTGTAGAACCATTTCACCAAGAGATAGCATTCAAGTCAATGCAACGGAAGAAAAGCCCGAAAATAGGAAAACAAGAGTCAAATGAATGTTGTCAAGCCAGCGGGTTGAGATAAACTGGAAACCACATCAACATAGAAAGGAACTGTGGGACCATCAGAGGCAAGCTGAAGTTATGGTTGGGTTGTAGGATGGTTCAGGGACTAATTTCACTTATGGGACATTTTGGTCCATTGTGGTATCCTCATATATGTGGCTCAGCACCTAGGAGGGTGTTCTTGGGGAACCTGACCATACCAGAGTAGGAGGGTAGATTTTGTCTATGCTTGTGGCTTATAAATCGTTTCCACTTTTCTCCCCATTTTAGGGCTGCAAAGTTGTTGGAGCAGCAGGGTCTGATGAAAAGGTTGCCTACATGAAAAAGCTTGGATATGATGTTGCCTTTAACTACAAGACAGTAGAGTCTCTGGAAGAAACTTTGAAAAAAGCTTCTCCTGATGGTTATGATTGTTATTTTGATAATGTAAGTACATTAGACTTAATATCTGATGTACTAACAAAGCACTATACAAGGTAACACACTTCTGGAGTTTCCATCTAAAATATTTGGAGAATGTACATATGCCTTTAAAAAAAAGAGCTTTATTGAGGTATAATTCACCAATTTAAAGTGTGATAATTCAATAGTTTTTAGTATATTCATAGAATTATACAACCAACACCATACTCATTAACAGTCACTACCAACCTCCGCCCAAAAGTGGTCTTTTGTGACCGGCTTCTTACATTTAGCACGTTTTCAAGGTTTGCCCATGTCGAAGCATGTATCAGTATTTCATTTCTTATGGCCAAATGATATTCCATTGTATTGCTATATCACATTTTATTTATCCATTCATCAGTTGATGTGCATTTGAGTTATTTATACTTTTTTGGATATTCTGTATAATGCTGCTATGAACATTCATATGAGTTTTTGTGTAGATATGTTTTATTTCTCTTGGGTATATTACCTACAAATGGAATTGCTGGGTCATATGGTAACTCTATGTTTAACATTTTGAGGAACTGCCAAACTATTCTGCAAAATGGCTGCACTATTTTATATTCTTACCAGCCACATATGAAAGTACCAATATCCACACATCCTGACCAACACTTATAATCTGTCATTTTGATTATGGCTATCCTAGTGGGTTTAAAGTGATAATTTCATTGTAGATTTGCATTTCCATAATGACTAGAGATACTGAGCATCTTTTCATATGCGTTTTGGCCATTTTTGTATCTTCTTTGGACAAATGTATGTTCAAATCCTAAACCCATTTTTCAGTTGGGTTATTTGTTTAGTTGTAAGACTTCTTTATACATTCTGAGTTCCTTATCAGATACAGTCAGTTCTTGGTATTCCTGGTAGTTATGTTCTATAAAGTCACCACAGACACTAAACCATTATTGCTCCTAAGAAAAGCATGTACATATATGCACATATCTCACTTAGATTACAGTCTTAAATCCTAAAAACAACTCTTCCTATCGTTTCTATTTTATTTTACAAAAGAGAATAGGAGATTCAGAGAAGTGTCACGTAACTTGCCTGAGGCTGCCCCACTAACTAATCCTTTCAGAATTGGGAGTCATACCCCATGCAACTGGCCCCAGAGTCAGAGCTTCTTGAACTACACTGCACTGCCTCCTACCATCTTCACCCCCTGGTAATATCCTGGCAGAGCCATGGTCCTGTTTGACTTTAGCTAGGAACCTTGCATCTCTTTCGCTGCTGTGCACATGTCTGCAAATGACCAGGGAAAGCTCTGTGAGTATTGATTTGGGGATTATAAATAAATTTTAACAAGTAGTCCACTTAGCAAATACAAGATTCACTAATAATGAGGATTGACTCTATATGGTGTGCAAATATTTTCTCCTATTCTATTGTTGTCTTTCACATTTTTGATAGTGTCCTTTAAACCACAAAATTTTCATTTTTGATTAAGTCCAATTTATTTTTTTCTTTTGTCACTTGGGCCATTGGTGTCATGTCTAAGACTACCCAAAGTCATGAAGATTTACTAGTTTGTTGTCTTCTGAGAGCTAAAGCTCTTACATTTAGGTCCACATTGCATTTTAAGTTAATTCTTATGTATGGTGCAAAGGAGGAATCCAGTTTCATTCTCTTTCATGTAGGTATTCAGTTATTTTATACCATTTATTGAGAAGACTATTTTTTCCCCTATTGAATTGTTTGGGTGCTCTTGTCAAAATCAATTGACTATAAATGTAAGGGTTTATTTTTGGACTCTCAATTTAGTTATATCAATCTCTATTTCTATTCTCACATTGTCTTGATTAATATACCTTTGAAGTAAGTTTCAAAATTGTAAAATGTGAGTCCTCCAACTTTGTGCTTTCTATGCCATTTGAATACTTTTCCGTACTTTTAGGGCAATAAGATTATTGAACTGATGAGAGAACCTCACAAAATAAGGAAGTAAAATTTATAAGTTATATAAAGTATGTTCCTACAGTAAAATGGTAATGCCCACTTTCTAATGTCTCTTTCATGCCGCAATTTTCTGCACTATTGTGCTAATTCAGTCAGTTTTGTTGCTGCTAAAACAAGTAATGTGAAATGAAGATTGTGACAGTGATTCTCCTGAATCTTCTAGTGTTTAGATTATTAAAAGGTTTGTTTTTGTTTTGGTTTTTTTTTTTTTTTGGGGGGGTCCTGTTTAGGTAGGTGGAGAATTTTCAAACGTTGTTATCTCCCAGATGAAGAAATTCGGAAGAGTTGCTATATGTGGGGCCATCTCTACATATAACAGTACTCGCCCACTTCCTCCAGGTAATGCACTCATGCACATGGTTACAGATACAGGGAGACTAGACAGGGAGAAGATTCACAGATATGGTATGAAAAGATAAATATTGTAGTGACTATCAAAATATTTAAAAGATTTCCTGATATTCTTGATGGAAAAGTATTCATTAAAATAAAAATATATTCCTTTATATGTTGGTGCTAAATCAGCTTGTATTCGATTTTGTTACAGAGAAATAACAAAATCTAAAAATGTGGAAGAAACACTTAGTTATTAAAAGTTTTAGTTTTTTGCCTTTTGGTTCCTGCAAAGTTGTAAAAAGACAGCCATGATTTGATTTAGAGACAGAACATGTTGGTCTAACTGGGAAAATATTAGGGTTCTTCAAGATATTCGGGATATTGCTGGAGGTGTGGGGATGGGTAGAGGGGTGACTTCAGGTGGGTGAAGGGAAAAGCAGGCTGCCATTTCCTTCAGTAAGTTGTGGACAGTGCTTCCTAGTACAGTGGGACACCCTGGCCTCACCAAACTGACAAATCCACTAGAAAGGAAAGGAGCATACATTTTCGCTCTGTTCCTTGATTGTCCTTGCTTTGTTTTCTCTGTGCCTTGCCATGCCCTCTGTCCCCCACGTCTCTACTCTCTTATGCTCAGATCACCCCCTCTCACGTCCATACTCATAGTGGTCTAAAAGCAATATCAACTGGAGAACGGTATTCATTGGTCCCCCATCTCTGACAGATGTGGTACAGGCCTCCTGCTTTACAGATGTGGAGATAGGTGGTAGAGAGGACCAGCGACTCTTTAAATGCTATTAGTGACAGACTCAAAACAAAGATAGGTCTTCTGAACGACTCATACAGAGTTCTTTTCTGCTATAACAATCCTGCGCTTTTGGTGAGATTCCAAATATAACTGTGGTCCAAAAAAAGAGGGAGAGACAGAACAAACTGGAAGTTTCCAGATTATCATCTGGATGGGGCAACCATAAATAAATGGATTTTTCATTCTATGATGGTCTGAACTCATGGGAATGAAACCTCACAACCCTGCTAGTCAATAACACACAGCTGCACTGAGACAGGTGGGTGACAGTAGAAGGCACTGAGGAAGGACAACCTGTATGTTCCCTCCTGGCCTGTGAAAAATCAAAGACATCACCTACTCCAAGAGGGAAACCCCAGGTTCACTCAGCAATCTTATTTTTATCCCTTTATTTTCCCAGTTGATCCCATAAGCTAGACTCATGGGAAATCTTCTACCTGCCAATTGAGCAAAGCTCCAGGATGCATTTTCCTGACCACAGTCCAATTAGGTATAGCCAAATATTTTGACTCCAGTAACTTGACCGAGTTTTTTTAGCAGTTAATCTTTGGAAGTTCAGCTGCTCAGTTAGGTCTTTAAGACGTCAGCTGGCCTTGCTCATTCCATTTTAATCAGATAGGATTCTGCCCTGCCTCTGCTCTCCAGAAATTCTAACATATTTCACTGTTAGGACAGGTCAGAGGCAAGTAATGATTTTACCCAACTTGTATGCCACATTTGTTTTTTGTTCCCAAAAAAGAAACCCACATTCCCATCAGAGTGGACAAGCCCAGAAACAGTATTTCATCCTTTTCCAAAATGAATAAATGAAGATTCCAGTCTTCAACCCAAAAAGAAATATGGTTCATGTGGGTCTTCTGAAGAAGCACTCTTTCTGCAAGATCAGTCTAGCATTTGATGTATCACTCTTTTATGTCACCCTCATGTCTCACTCATTTTGCATCACTTTCTTCTAAATCAGGACAAAGCCCAATTTTTCTGACTGCTGATATAACTTCCTTCAAAGTAGTGAGTGAGAACTTGCAGCTTGAGTGATGCCAGTTATCAAAATGCTGAAAATAGATTCTGCCACTTAACCTTGGCTCTTCCAGCCCTGACTGGACCTGACCTTCTTGAACTTCAGGTGTCATTCCCTCAGTTTTTGGTCACTAAAGATCCTTGGGAAAATAAACCAGGCAATGAATACAACATTTTCTCTCTCACACAGAAGAGTACTGCCTTATAGGCTACAGGGTAGCCTTGTGCTTTTTATAGGCCAATGGTTCTCAGATTGTGAGCCCAGGACCAGCAGCATCTCCATCTCCTGGGGACTTGTTAGAAATTCAAATTCTTGGGACCTACTCCAAAGCCACCATCAGAAATTGGGCCCAGCAATGTCCTTTCACAAGCCCTCCATGTGATGCTGATACCCACAACAGTACGAGACCCACTGTTCAGGCTAACTTTTGATACCTCGAAATGGTGAGGACAGGGGCAGGTGTGTCATTCTTGAGCAGTGCAGAAATGATTCCATATGTTACCTTCAGGACCTCTTTCTGTTCCGTAGAACTGTTGGGAAGCTTTTGGTGGACCTTGTTTCTGGCATATGAGGGTGAACATTGCCTAGCTGCCTGGCCTGTGCAAGGATTCCAGGTGTATTTCTTACTGCTGCTGTAACAAATCAACATGAACTCTGTGGCTTAAATCAACACAAATTTATTATCTTATACTTCTGGAGGTCAGAAGTCTAAAATGAGTTCGCAGGGCTGCATTCCCTCTGAACGCTCAAGAAGAGAGTGTTTCCTTGCCTTTTCCAGCTTCTAGAGGCTGTCTGCATTTTTTGGTTCACGGTCCCGTCTTCCATCTTCAAAGCCAGCACAGAGAGATTTCTCTCTCTGATCTCTGATTCCATCATCACATATTTTTTTCCTGATTCTGATTTTTCTGCATCCCTTTTTTTCTTGCAAGACCATTGTAATTATATTGGGTCCACCTGTATAATACACAATAATCTCACAATCTTAAGGTTCTTAATCATTGGCAAAGTCCCTTTTGCCATGTAAGACAACATCTTCACAGGTTCTGGGAATTAGGATATGGACATCTTTGGGGGCCATTATTTTGCTGACCACAAAGTGCATGTTGATTTGTGGGCAGCCCCTTGGATCAGAAAGAGTGGAAGAGACGGAAGAGAAAGCTTTAGAACAGTCACGTGACTTGCACAGCTTGTTTGAACCACGGCTTCCTCCCTGGACCCTGTTGCCCAAATGTGCCCTCCTCTTCACAGGCCCGTCCCCTAAGGTTATTATCTATCAGGAACTCCGCATGGAAGGGTTCATCGTCACCCGCTGGAAAGGAGATGTCCGCCAGAAGGCTCTGAACGACTTGCTGAAATGGGTCTCGGAGGTAAGGGGCTCCAGAGTCACTCCCTCCAAGTGTGCACTAGATCCTGTTCCCTTTTGACACTGCAGACTTCATTTCCACTGCCAATACAGGGGTATCTCACTACTCCCCGTTTTATAACACAATACCTGGAAGTGTTGTCTGTAGTCACTGTCTGCAGTTCCTCTCATTCCATTCTTTCTTAAATCCACATATCAGGCTTTTGCACTGGTCATGGGCTTCTTTTCCTCTCTATCTACACTCTGTCTAGCCCTTAGCTCATCCAGGCTCATGGCTTTAAATATCGATATGTTGACAGCTCCTAAAGTCTGTCTCCCACCCGAACCTCCCCGCTGAGCTCCAGGCTTCTCGACAGCTGCACTTGGATGTGTGATACACATCTTCAACCTAACATGTTGAAAGTTAAATGTTTTGATCTTTCCTGCCAAACCTGCTCCATATACAGATCTCACCAACTCAGTTATGGCACTCCTACCCTTTTAGTTGCTCAATCCAAAAACCTTAAATTTGTCTTTGATTCCTTTCTCTTTTTTTTTTCATGCACAGATCTAAACTTTCAGGAAATTCTAGGGGCTAAACTTTCAGGAAATTCTAGGGCTCAAAATACATAGAGAATCTGACCCCTCCTCCCATTTCCATAGCCATTGTCCTGGTCTAGCCACCGTCTTGTCTGGCCTGGATGTGGCAGTAGCCTCTAACTGGTCTTCCACCTTTGTGCCCCTACAGACAATTCCAACACAGCAGCCAGAATGATCTTTTAAAGCATAAATCAAACCATGTCATTCTTATGCTCAAAACCCTACGAAACTCCCCATTTCACTTAGAATAAAACCTATAAGGCTATACACAACCTGGCCCCCATTACCCCTATAATTTCATTTCTTAGTGTTTTGCTCACTTTGCTCACTTTTCTCAGTTCCGCCCCTCACCTCTCCACTCTCTGTAACTGCTTAGTTCTCTCACCAACCTCACATCTTTGCAAAAAAATAAAAAGCTATCTTGAGGCAGCTTTTAAAATGACCCTTCATTCTCAATCCTCCTTATCTTACTTTAATCCATAGTAATTATCATCTTTTAACATATACTATAAATCACTTCTTTATTATATTTATTGCTCATCTCCCTTCCATTAGAATGTAACCTCCATGAGAGCAGCAAGGTTCATGCATTTTTTTTTCTTAGGCGAGGCAACCTTTGGTTAACCTCACAGATTACAAAAACCTTGTCAGTTTACAATCCCTTATTTTTATTTTTTATGCCTACAGCACCTGGTCTTCCTAGGTGGTCTCCCATCCAAGTACTAACCAGGCCCAACCCTGCTTAGCTTCCGAGATCAGATAGGATCGGGCTTGTTCAAGGCGGCATGGCCGTAGACACATGCATTTTGTTTTTTGATGTATCCTCAGCACCTAGACGAGTGCCTGAACCAGTGTAGGTATTGCATGAATATTGTCAAATGAATGTATGTTAGAGGAGCATATATTTGTGCTCTTCCAGGTCCTACATTAGAGTCTCCTTACAGCTATGCCTTTGGATCCAGAGGAAGAAGCCAATCCCTTTGTCCTGTGCTGTGATCATTTCTCCCACCAAAACCACAGAGTTTTAGTCAACAGAAATCTGAATAGCCACAGTGCATTATTTTAGTTTCAGAGAGGAAAAGTGGTATCACACTTCCTAATTCCTGGCTTTATGATCATTTCCCCAATTCAAAGAAATAGATTGCTCCTCTGGCCACCACTGGAGGTTGGCGTTTTTCCCAATCTAACATTTGGAATGCTGGGCTGGGCTCTTTCCAGGGAGATGGGAAGAGCTGAATTATTTTTAAGTTCCCAGTGTGTAGCCTCTTTGTCCCTATTGGTGAAATTGAAGCTTGCACTTCCACAATCATAGTTGACAACAGGAAACCACTGTGCTAGTATCTCCAACGCCTCCTAGAAAAGGAACCTAATTATAATTTTGTTTTGAGTAGCTAGTGAGTTGGCCAAATTTCTCTCTCATCTACTTTTTTTTCTCATCTCTCCCCCTTTTTTAAAATACACTAAAAATTTTAGAGTAGTTTAGATTTGCAAAAAAATCACAGATAGTACAGTTCCCATATATTCCATATCCTATACCCTAATTTCCCTATTATTAACATTTAATATTAACATTCATCCTATACTTTTAACATTTAAGCTGGATTGTAGCTTTCAACTCCTTCCAGGTGCTTTGCCTCTTCAAGAGCAGGAATGAGCTTGGACTTTCTAGTCAAGGGTTCAAATCCCAGCTTCCTTACTAACTAGTTGAGTGACCTCAAGCAAATGGTCCCTCCATAAATCCACAAAGGGTGTTAAACCATCACTGGAATATATTAGGGGAAAAAATGGTTTCAAGTAACTCAGGTCTCCACCTAAGACCCCTTAAAAAAACTTGAAAATGTGAATTAGTTCCACTTAGTAAACTGTGCGTTATAGCAAAAGAGAATGAAAAACCTTCTCCACTAAATGAACCCTTCCTTCCCAACACTCCTAAATGAATGTTAAACACTTATTGAAAGAATCTTGGCTTGAAGGGAAGGTGAATTATTAGAGTGCCATGGTATTTACATTTCCTGAACAGGCTCTGCCTCTTAGGTGTCAAAGAGAGGCAATGAAGCTACATCATTGGAAGGATGAAGGCAAATAATACCCTGAAGGGTGTGCCTTTCTCCATCTCCTTCCACCTTCTCAGATCATTACATCATTAAACTTTTTTTGTATAATTTACTTAGAAATTGCTTAATCACTTCCTTATGTCATTTCCCCTATTGTTGTACTGTGATCTGACACCTATTAAATTCTCATGTGTACTCTGTAATATTTTACGTACACTGTATGTGGATCATGCCCCCCAAATGACTAAGTTCACAGAGCACAAGGCCATGATTATAGTTCCGAGCATCCTATGATGTACCTGATAAATTTAGAGTGATATTAATCTATTATATTTGTTTTGATACAGGGCAAAATCCAGTACCATGAATATGTCATTGAAGGATTTGAGAACATGCCAGCTGCATTTATAGGAATGATGAGAGGAGATAATTTGGGGAAAACAATTGTGAAAGTGTGAAAAAAAGTGACACATGGAATCTAGAAATATTTTCAATGATTACTGAATTTCCTTTTAATCATTTAGTAAAAATGCATACTGCCTTCATTATCTAAAAAATCAGTGACTGTAATGGGTCTGATCTACCTAATCAAGTGCTTTTAAATAGTATGTAATTGGCAAAAGAGAATGAAAATTTCATGGTGAACAACAGCCTCACTTCACTACAGTTCCTTCTGAGTTATGATAAAAAAAATAATAATGACCTTGGAGTGCAAAAGTTAACTGCTTCCGTGACATTGAACTTCTGATTTTTCATCTGTAAAATAAGGACAATAACACATGCTTTATATACACATTATTTATTTATTTAAAACACAAGCATGATGCCCAGCATATATTAGCTACCTCCCTGCAGAAAATGGTGAATTTAAAGTGAAGATTACCACCCCTGTTACTTATGATTACATGAGAAATAATCACTGCTAACATATAGCGGTCTTGGGGCAGTCCACCCTATTCCTCTGCAAGTGAGTCTAATAACATGACAGATCAAGGAAGCAATCTACCATTCACAGCAGTTACAAAAGAGCACACAGGACTAGATATGAGCTTACCAAAATGTGTGAGATTCACATGAAGAGAGCTTTAGAACATGACTGAGGAACACAAAAGACTTGAATATGTGGAAAGGTACCATGCTTTTGGACAAGAAGATTCAGTGTCATACAGATGTCAATTCTGCCACCAAATAGAGAAGGGTTTAATTGTAATACAGTGGGGGGGAAAAAAGGGGAGAAAAGTGTGGGTGGGTGTGTGTGTGTGGGTGTGTGTGTGTAAAATCTGTGTGAAGATGTGATAATACGGTTTCCAAGGAAGAGAACTGAGGAGTGCCTGAAGGACAAAGTATAAGACAAAAACTTTACACTGTATAACCTTTTGTACTTTCTGAATTCTGAATCTTACAAATTATACACTATTGCAAATACAACTTAAAAAGTAATAGTCCCTGCACTTTTGCATCCCTTTCCTGTATGTCGGAAATAAAACGTGAGATAAAACTCAGGAAATCATGGGGTTGCCCCTCGGACTAGGCACCACTGGTATTTTTAACTCTCAAATTTGTCCACATTGAATCTCCAGCAATTCATCAATTACAGTTTCACCTTTTTTCTGCTTAGAAAAAAAAATGCAGCTCACTGCCAGCATTCATTTAACATCATGCATAGGAATGCTGCGTTTTCTAGGATTTGATATTTTCAGCACTTGAACTACTAAAAACAATGCTATAAACAGAATGACGTCATTTGTTTCCAAAGACTAGCACTACACCAGAGCAACACGAAAATAACAACAAAAGCGACATATTTCATAGCAAATGGGGTAAGTTTGAGACTGTAATCTGCAAGTTACTTCAGGGTAAATGCTGCAGCCACGAGCACCACTGTTGAGTATTCTTGGATTCTGTTTTCCTGCCCTGGTACTGGTTCCCACAGAGGTTTCTGCCTTTGGGCTTCTACTCCAGTAACCAGCGATTCTCTGTATCTGCCCGTCAGCCTCACGAGCTTTGAGGACAGCAGTTTGCCCTGTGACCTCAGTTCTTTGCCATATCTAAAAGAGTTATTGCCTTTTGAGTTCATTAAACTCTTTTCCTATTAGAACAGTGACAACTGCCAAATGCAACACAAGCTGGGCCAGAAACCAGAAGTCAAGAGCATATTTTTTAATTTTGATAATGTTTCTTTGATGATTAGTGCTTTTAGTTTTTCACCTAAGAAATCTTTCCCTAGCTCAAGGTCCTGAAATTTTTCTTCAATAAATTATTCTAAAATTTTTTAGTTTTAACTTTTATGTTTGATCTCTGATAGAGCAAGGACTGTGGGATTGCGACTGGCTGCAGACAAGAGAAAATTTGAGGGAGTGATTTTAATATTCTTTTGTGGTGAGGATTATACAAGGGGAGATATTTATCAAAACTCATAAACTGGCACATTTAAATGTATGCATCTTATTGTATGTAAATTATACCTCAATAAAGTTACTTTTAAAAAAGAAGAAAAATAGGTCCAGTATAAAATGTAGGCCACAAGACATGAGCTTGCTTGCTACCAAATTGCTAAATTTTTGCATCATTATTTCTGATAGCCAAAGTATGAAAAAAACACAAGTGTCTGCCGACAGATAAAGAAAATGCAGTATGTGTATATGTGCATATATATGATAGAATATTATTCAGACTTTGAAAAGAAGGAAATTATGTCATTTGTGACGATATGGATAAACCTGGAAGGCATTATGCTAGTGAAATAACCCAGAAAGATAAAAGACAAATAATGCATGGTATCACTTATACCCGTCATCTCATAGAAACAGGGTGTCTGCAGGTGGGGAAAATAGGGAGAGGTTGGTAAAAGGCTACAGACATAGTAACTGTAGTTAATAACACTGTATTATATAACTAAAACTGAGAGTAGAACTTAAATGTTTTCATAGACAAAAAGGATAACTGTGTGAGGTGATGGATGCGTTAACACAGTGGGGGAGGAATCATTTCACAATGCATGTGTATCAAATCATCATGTACATCTGAAACATCTTACAGTTTTGTCAACCATAGCTCAATAAAGCTGAAAGGTAAATTTTATCTCAATAAAGCTGATATTAAACATTGAGACACATGTAACCTCAAACAATATACGAAGACATATTGTTTAGAGGAATTTTTATTGATTTAGCATAGGAGTGGAAGGCACAACTGCCCTCTGTAAGGGTACTGATGAAATCTGGAAAGATTTGGGAAATGGAAACATCAGGTTCTCTGGAAGTGGTGAGGTAGGAATCAGCTAAAAAGAAAGACAGTGCTTGAAAATGTGCATAAAGATCAGTTCAAGCCCAAGATGCCACTTTACCTTGCATGGTTAGGTGATTATCCATCCCTCCATACCACCACAGAAAACTGAGGTGTCACCTTTCACCAAATGCAAATTAAAATGATTTTAACTTGGGTACCCAGGCCCTGGAAGAGGGTGGAAATGAGACATAAGGCTAAAAACTGATTAAGAAGTCAGTGTAAGGAGGGTGAACTCCAACTCCCACCCCATCATGTAGCTTTCTTTGGTCTACTCCCCAAAAGCCAGGTTTATAGGCCCTGCCAGATTAGAAGTCCTTCTAGAGAAATTACATTGTTCCAAGAATGATTCTGACAGACACTGACATTTAGGGTCCCAAAGGCAAAAAATAAGTAAATACCCAGTCACCCTTCATAAGCCTACAAACTGACCTGCTGTTCCTACGTACTCAAGCTTCTAACGCAGAGGCCCTGGACGTTGAGTTGAACACTGACCAAATCAGACTCTGAATTGTCTACTTGGGAAATAAAGTATGCCTTACGTGTAGGATGATGTGGTGATCGGAAGGATGGCGTGTGGCAGAAGCAATCTATGTGCACATGGTGAGGGAAGACTATATTTCCTAGCCTCCCTTGCAGATAGGTTAAGGTCATAGGAATGATTTCTGGCCAATAGAGGATAAAGGTGACTTCTAAGCCAGAGGTTCAGCATCCTTAGTACCATTATCACTTTTTCACTGTGCCTGTAGGGCAAAACAAATAACCAATATTTCCATTTGTTAAATAGGTCCAAATAACACTATAGTAGCAGTTGGTGCCATGCCCAAGTTATAGGTATGGTTCCCTAAAATTTTAAATATCCTGGGAAGGCCCTGTGAGTTCACCTCAGTGCAATGGGACACGCTGGCACCCAGTTGGGACCCATAGTTTGAAGCTGTCTCCAGGCCAGTGCTTAGAAACACTGTATGACACTCTGGTTCTTGTTTTCCCTGCCTCTGGAATCTTGGAAGTGGTACGTTCCAGATGGCATAGGTACAAAATGTTCAAAAGCAATAAAATGTTAAAAGGATGCTGGGAAATAAACTTTTATTGCGTTAAACCACTTTGACATTTTAGGGTTCACTGTGCTTAGCATTGCCTACTCCAACTCTGTACCGTCCAATACAGTAGTCATCTAAGGCTACTGAGAACTGAGAATATGGATAGTTCCACATTTTGAGATTAAAAAAATAATAATAAAGCACAGTAAATATTTTTTCCATTAAACACAACTTTATTGTTTTGCTAGAACTTCCATTAAACACGACTTTATTGTTTTGCTAGAACTACAATTCACTTTAACTGTTGTATCGTATAGGACATTGCTGATGTGTTGTAATACTTGTATAGAAACGTGCATTATTTCTAGTATTACAGATAAACATTTCACCAATTTAGTCAGTATCGACAGACTGATTCGGTTCAGATGATTGTCTTCTATGCACTGAAGCAACATCACAATGTGTTTACTTGGATATTTTATTTCACAGCACAAGTTAACGCATACCTTTGCAGACAGCATGAGTTATAGCGATACCTATGTAAATCATAATCACAAACTGGGATACTTCCTACTTTAATTATAATTCAATTTTCTAGGTTAAAAAAATACAGGAAAATATTTTTAAATTTTAAATGAAGGCATATTACTGAGGCAAAATTCAGTGCAATACAGAAGCTGGTACCACAACTAGTACAGTAAGAAAAAACAATAGAAGAGGGTATAGTGCACGTTCACTGATGAATGGCAATTGCAATTTACTGCAGGCACAACAACATAAAAAAGCTATCTCCTGTATAACAAAGTGTTAAAGATACTACATTAGACAATATTTAAAATAATACCTACATTTAGTCATTTTTCAGCAACGATGTAGTGAGTCTGGTAAACATTCTAATAGTCAAAAAATAACCCATGTAATTAGTCACAAGAAAACTAAATTTCCAACAAAAGAATTTAAACAATTTTTAACTGTATTTGAGCTTGTAAACTTGGCCAGCTATAAACCAGTTTGAATTCTTGCACACAGACAAAAAGAAGAATCTTAGATGGAGAGATAATAAAAAAAATTTAGGGTGATTTAATTAAAAATTTATGAGAAAAAAACTTTAAAAGACATTTTTAAAAAACTGAAAATTTCAATTAACCTAATTTTACTTACAGAATACAAGAAGTTTCTAATAATATCAAAGATAAATTGATTCAAAATTTGAAAAATTCTAAGAATTCATCTTTAGCATTAGATGAGTCATGTAACATAAGATACTGCCCAATGAAAACTTTAGGTATTCTGTCTCAAAGAATATCTAAATTTACAAAGAAATGTCAATTCATTGTCTAAAAACTCAAATTCATGACACATATTTCTGACAATTGTCCATCTGTCAAAGAATTTCAGCAATAGAAAAATTCATTTTCCTCATAAGAATGTGATTTTAGCTATCTTAAGTCAAGACAGATATATTGGGATTTTAATCAAGAGAATGAATGATGTTTCCCTCGTTGCTTTGTTTCACTCTAATACTAAAAAGATTTGTGCTCCATTTCTGAAGTAGACTCCAAAAAAGTCATGGGTACAAATGTTAAAATTCTTCAGTATATACGTGTAAATGCTATATAATAATCATTTCTAGTTTACTGTTGAAGTTTATTGTGCAATTGTTGAAGATAGTCCTTAGCTGAGTTATAAAAGAATTTTACAGAAATTTCCTGTATTAGTAATTCCAACTTAACATTTTCTTAAAACAAAAAGAATGATTGCCAAACATTCAATAATCTAAGACAAAAAGGGGCAGTGCGATGCATGCTTCTCCCTAATATCACACTACACATAAATGAGCTAAAAATTGAAGGTCCTCAGAATGGGAAAACAGTGCAACCTACTTCCTGAAAAAATGCAGTTAAAATTAAAACATTTCATAAAAGCAAAAAGTGAATTTACACATTTTTGTAACATCAGTCAATATGCAAATTTTAAATGTAAAATCATTGTATAAATTGGCTGCAAAAAAAAAAAAGACGTGAAGAATGGTTTGTTGATACTGATAAACTTAGTTTTGTTTCCATTTAGGCTGCCTTGCTAAATCTCATGTTAATTATACTGAGTTGATTATACTGAGTCAGTGAATTTACTTAAACATAGTTTTGAAACTGATAATGCTGCTGCTCCAAAATCAAATCAGTTCTAATAAACAGGTGAGGTTTTGTCAATGTGGATGTAAATATCAAAGGAAAATCATTTTTTGATATTTGATCCAATCACTGGAAAACTTTAAGTATGTTTAGAAGAATTACATCAATCTACTTTTCAACTCTAAGTTTTATTAATCTATATAGGGATTAAGCATTTTAAATGAAAATTTGGTGTGTGAATCAAGATGTACTACAACTATAAAATACACACTGGGTTTTGGAAACGGTGTTAAAAATAATATAAATTATCTTACCAGTAATTTTTTACAGATTACATGTTGAAATATGGATATATTGGGTGAAATAAAATAACATTCTTCACTTGTTTTTACTTTTTGAAAGTAGCTACAAGAAAATTTGAAGTCACACACATGGCTCACATCAGATTCCTATTAGACAGTGCTGCAGTAACTGGAACACCTAACCAGTGTTTTAGAGCCCTCTTCTTAAATGAGAGTAGTCTAATATTACCGGAAGTTTGAAGAAAACATCCAATGTGAAAGGTAGTAAACAGATAAAAAAAAAATATTTCAGGAGACAGACAGATAATGCCGGGAGCAGAATAACACTAAGACACTATAGCAGCATCCTCAGAGGGAAAAAAGGTCAACCATGAAACAGAGTACTGTTAAAAAGAAACAGAAAATAAGAAAATGCACTTGGAAATATGACAACAGAAATAAAACATTCAAGACGTTTAGTAGTAGAGTTGAAAAATAAAGAAATCTTCCAGAAAGGAGGATAGAAATCAAAGACATGGGAGAAGTGATGTCAGGGAAGACGGCGGAGTAGGCGGTGCCAGGAATCATCTCTCTACCTAGACAACTGTACTAGCAGAAATATTTAAAGTACCTATTTTGAAATACAGGAGTCAACTGTAAAACTTATAGCTTCCAGGGAAAACCTGACTAGTAAGCTTAAATTAATAATCATGGTTTTTAGCTTTCAGCACAGTAGCAGCTACTCATCTCTCACCAGCCAATCCTGTTTAGCTTGCTGGAGCCAGAGCAGGCAATTTAGACATTTTCTCTCTAAATTTCAGGGTCCTGGGTTCTGACTTTGGATGGCTTCTTCTGATCATGGAGGAAGAAGAGACACAGAGGCAAGCTGCCATTTTTCCAACCTCCACCAGCTAAAGTAGCTTCCAGGGGGATTTAAAAAACAAGGACAACACCTGTTAGAGTTTTTTTTCCAGGACATTGAAAAAAATGCATCTATGGGAGTATTTAGAAATCCACTACCTCTTCCCAGGGAAAGACAGGCTCAGAAAAGACCTGAGAAAACTTTAAGCATTCACCACGGACTAGTCCTCAGCACAGAGACACCCTAAAACAATTTTTTTTTAATTTCTAAAAAAAAAAGAAATATAATCTCCAGAGCTACCACATTGTAAGATTCAAAGGTTCAGTTTTCAACAATAAAAAGTCATAAGACATAAAAAGGAACAGGAAAACATGGCCCATTTAAAGGGATAAATAGAAAATGTATCAACAGAAAATATATCTGAAGAAGTCCACAGGTCAGATTTGCTAGACAAAGACTTTAAAACAACTGTGTTAAAGATGCTCAGAGCCAAAAGGCACCTCTGATTGTGTTGGCAGATCGAGAGAGGAAAAAGATTCTTCTAAACAGAAAAAAAAATTGGAAATATGTATCTATCAACTGTTGCTTTAGAGGGGAATGCTCTCCTTAGTTCTATTTTACAGAAAGACTAAAAACATCATGACTATCAAGGGGGAAACCACCAAGAAGCATTACAGACAGATTTAGCAAAGCTTGTAGGTTGTCAGAACCATTCTATAGGGACACCTGAGAAGTCCAACCTATAACTCTCTCAGCCTTAGAACCCACAAGATAAAAAAGAGTCCAGGAGAGAGAGGTCTCACCAGCGTTCTCAGGGAGGAAACTACTTTGTTAGCAAGTTACAACCTGAGCACCAGAACATGCATTTCGGACAGATACTCACACGTACCCCAGCTTTGGGGAAATGCTTTCTTAGGTCAGAACTTTATAGCCATCAACGTCTCCACACAAGGAGAGACTCTAGGAATGTGCTACACTTTATAGACAACAATATGACAGTGTGTTTTAAGAATCTTAACATGTTTCCCTCTTTGATCAATCAGTTCCACATCTGAGAAATGATTAGAAGGAAAACACAAGACAGCAACAAAAATAAAAGTCCCTATCAACACAATGCAGGTCCTGAACTATAGCAACAAGCAGTGTAACTGACTCTGTGAAAATTAATTTAAAAAAAAAAAAACTCTCACTCCAAATGGAGTGGGGGGTGCTCGTCAATCATTAAGCCAATGCTCATTTCTCATTCCGAAAATCCTAGATCCCTTAAGAATTATACTAAATCTACTCTATGTGTGCTCTAAAAATGGAACAGAGCCTGGGTGACAGCATAACTGTTTACAATATAGTTTACTAAATATTTTAAGCTTGCCATTAAGAGCTACTGCCCAAAAAGATTCCTTTCAAAATATTACTGCTTGTTGACAATGCACCTGGTCATGCAAGAGCTCTGATGGAGATGTACAATTAAATTCATGTTGTTTTCATGCCTGCGAACACAACCACCAATCTGTAGCCCACAGATCAAAGGGTAATTCTGATTTTCAAGTCTTATAAACTTCCTAAGGCTCTAGCTGCCACAGATAGTGATTCCTCTGATGGGTCTGGGCTAAGTAAACTGAAAACCTTCTAGAAAGGATTTGCCATTCTAGATGTCATTAACACTCATGTTTCATGGGAAGAGGGCAAAATATCAACAAGAACAGGAATTTGGAAGAAGTTGATTCCAACTCTCATGGATGACTGTAAGGCATTCAAGACTGCAGGGAAAGAGGCAACTGCAAATGTGGTGAAAATAACAAGAGAACTAGAATTATAAGTGGAGCCTAAGGATGTGAATTGTTTCAATCTCCTAACAAAACTTTAACAGATGAAGGGTTACTCCTAATGGAGGAGCAAAGAAAGTGCTTTCTTGAGATGGAATCTACTGGTGATAATGCTGTAAGACTGTCGAAACAATAGCAAAGAGTAATTTAGGATATTACATAAACTTAGTTGTCATAGCAGCAGCAAATTTTGAGAGGCCTGACTCCAATTTTGAAAGTTCTACTGTAGGTAAACAGCATCACATGCTACAGAAAAATCATTCATGAAAGGAAGAGTCAATCGATGTGGCAAACTTCATTGTTGCCTTATTTTAAGAAATTGCCACAGCCACCCCAATCTTCAGCAACTACTACCCTGATTAGTCAGCAGCCATCAACACTGAAGCAAGACCCCCCACCAGCAAAACGATTACAACTTACTGAAGGCTCAGATGATGGTTAGCAAATCATAAATTTGATAACAGGTTAATATCTAGAATCTATTAAAAAACAGCTACAACTTAAAAAAAAACCCTTCAATTAAAAGGGGCAAAGGACTTGAATAAACAATTCCCTTAAGATACACAAGTGGTTAACAAGCATATGAAAATACTTTCAACATCATTATAATCATCAGGGAAATGCAAATCAAAACTGTATCTGTTAGAACCTCCACTATCGAAAATATAAAAACTAATGTTACGAGGATGTAAACAAACTAGAACCCTTGTGTACTGTTGGCAGGAATGTAAAATAGTGCAGCTGCTATGGAAAACAGCATGAAGGTGCCTCAAAAAGTGAAAAATTGAATTATTGTATGATTCAGCAATCCTGCTTCTGGGTATATATCCCCAAAAACAGAAAATAGATCTCAAAGAGATACTTGCACCCCCTTGTTCAATGCAGCATTAGTCACAATAGCCAAGAGGTAGAAACAACCTAATTGTGTATCAATGGATAAATGGATATAAAAAAAATATGGCATATCCATAAATGGAATATTAGTTAGCCTTTAAAAAGGAAATCCATTCATCTTCTATGAAGATGAATCTTGTAGACATCCAACCAATTCCTTTTCTAGGTGTTTACCTAAACAAACTGAAAGCAGGGACTCAAATGGATATCTGTACAACAGTTTATAGTAGTCTTATTAACAACATAGCCGAACTGGTAAAAAAAATCTAAATGTTCATTGATAGATTAATGATTAAAGAAAATGTAGTATATACATACAATGAGATATTATTCAGCATTTAAAAGGGATGAAATTCTGACATATGCTACAACATGAACCTTAAAAACATTAAGAGAAACAAGCCAGACACAAAAGGACAAATATTGAATGAATCCATACATGTGAGGTACCTAGAAGAGTCAAATTCATAAGAGAAAAAAGGCAGAATAGTGGTTATCAGGGGCTTGGCAGAGGAGATAGTCTGGAGTTAGAAGTTAATAAGTAAAGTTTCAGTTTGGGATAACAGAAAAAGTTCTAGAGATGAATGTGGTGATAATTGCACAACAGTGTAAATGTACTTTATGCACCGAATTGTATACCCAAAAAGTGTTAAAATGGTCAATTTTACATTATGTATATCCTTCCATGTTAGAAAAGAATTCTGAAATAATAGGAGTAAACTCGTTGACAGGAGAAGGCTTATCTTGTGTGACTTGAAATTTTTTCAATAGAAACTCATTAAAATATTTTTAAAAACATTAAAATCATTTTAAAGTAAACATCCTGGAACATGCTTCTTCTCAAGAATCTTACAAATTTCATTTAGAATTTTCTATAGATTATATTTTACCAGGAAAAGAACTGAGCTTTCTTTCCTTTCAAAAAACCCCAAAACCTCCAATAAGGGTGAATGATTCTCATAAGCTATATTCTTTTCATGGCTAAATGTCTGTGTTTGGTCTATTTTGCAAGAGCTATGTGAATCAATTTACCACACAGCAATATTTAAACTACAGGCTTTGGGGAGTGAGTTCGAAAGGAAAAAAAACAAACATGCTACCCAGAGGTAGCAATGCAAACCAAAACCCACAAAACCACAGCAAACATTGCTTTCTTAGATGAGCATTAAGGATCACTTCATTTCAATAAGCCAAAAGTTTTCTGGTTTAGCTTTTCATAGACACTGCCTCAGATTTCAACTTTAGGAAATCTGTACCACAGCTTCGTCAGTGGGGCTCCTTCAGAACCTCATGACCGACCTGAGACCTAACTGACTTAGGGTTTTTAGTTTTCTCAGTTAGAAACTATTATTCAGACTCCACCAATGAATAATAATGAATTTAATATCAATGAAATAAATAAGGAATATCCACTAAAATCTGTATCCTTTATTCCTTTGAGGTCTAATCTCATAACATAACACTTAAGTAAAAATTTATTCTGTATTATTTCTACACTTTTTTCCTGAATTTTACTTAATATCAATAAAGTCTCTTTAGATTTTAGGACATGTATTCTCTGGAAGGTAAATGTTCTGAATATGAAATTCCTACAGCGGGCAAGTCAGGTTACATAACTGAGAACTTTGCAAATGGGAGCAGATTCCCTGCCATCCCAAACTAGCTGACTGCCCCACTGAAATATGGACCCAGTGTCATCAGCCCTTATATAAGCCTTCTTTTTTTTTTTTTTGGTATGAAATTTCCTATTTTTTTAAATGGTTGCAACCATTACACACACACACACACACACACACACACACACACACACACACTCCTATCTTTCCATGCAGACCAACTAAAACATGCTACTGGGCCCAATCTCAGCTTGTGACCCTTGCCATACAGAATGTTTACACTCCAATTACAGGAATCTATACTTGGTTAGAAAAAAAAAATTGTTAAGTAGAACTCTCTTTTGCAAAAAGTAACTCGTCCAGAATAGTTCCATTTTCAACACCCGTTTCCTCCCACCACCCCTTAGGCTCCCAATCTATTTTCCCAGGGCCGTGACTTTCATGTCTATGATGGCTCAGGTGCATGCCCTCTAGATTCCCAATCCCCTTAGCCAATGCCCAAAGGAAAATCAGGTTAAGGTGCTTTGTCCAATTCAAACATTCCCTGAAGGCAAACTTGCTTGAACTTCACTGACTTGTTTCCGTTTATACCATTCTAGCATCAAATATTCAAAAAGCATACTGCATTCTCACTAAACCAGAAGTGCAGTATCCTAAATGAGTAATTTTCTACTAAAGAAACCTGAAAATTCCAATGAATCAAAAATATTTAACTTATATCCACAGCTTCAGAAAATATCAGAGATACATTTAAAAAGTTAGAAATTATTAGTCTCACCCTTTCATTTTACCAGTTCAGAAACTAAGATTCAGAAAGGTCAAATGATTTTCCCAAAATGATACAAGTTGGTCAGCACACTGGGACAGAATCCAGGTTATCTGATTCCACTCAGGATTCTATTGCACGACATGGTACTGGGAGGGGAAACTAGGAAAGCTAAAAGAAAGGGAAATCTTCTGAAGAAAAGCAGTGAAAAATGTAGGTCCTGGATACCCCTCCTCTGCTTTTAAAATTCACATTTGGCCGTTTATTTCATAGGTCATACAACTTTCACTTTCCACATGACGCTAACAGCACTACAAAGAGGAATGAATGAGAAAAAGTGTTATTTTTTTTCAGCTGCCAGCCCATCAAAGTTGCAGCTACTCATCAATGTTATGGTAATTCACATCCCAGGTTTCTAATGAGACAATTTTGACTAAATTTTCTTCTACCATAATATAATCCAAGAATTACTCTCCAGAGTGAAATCCCCTATGTCTGATGAGGCCTGAATTACTTTTAAATTTCTTTGCACATTCTTTACATTCATATTCTCTTCTTCCGGTATGAATTTTAAGGTGTTCTACAAGGATTGAGCTTCGACTAAAGGTAGCTCCACAATAGTTACACTCATACGGTTTCTCTCCGGTATGAATTCGACGATGTTCATTAAGAGATGAGCTCTGACTGAAGGATTTTCCACATTCTTTACATTTATAAGGTTTTACGCCTGTATGAATTCTCTGATGACGACTAAGGAGTGAATGGGTAGGGAAGGCTTTCTCACACTCTTTACATTTGTAGGGTTTTTCTCCTGAATGAAGTCTCTGATGATAAATTACAGATGTAAAATGACTAAAAGTCATCCCACAATCATTACATAAGTATGGTTTTTCTCCAGTGTGAATTCTCTGATGTCGGGTAAGGCAAGAATTCTGTCGAAAGGCTTTTCCACATTCGCCACATTTATAGGGTTTCTCTCCAGTATGAATTCTCTGATGCTTGGAAAGGGATGAGCTATGACTAAAGGACTTTCCACAATTGTTACACGTGTAGGGTTTTTCTCCAGTATGAATTCGCTGGTGTTGAATAAGAGATGAACTGTCACTAAAGGGTCTCCCACATTCTTTACACTTATAGGGTTTCTCTCCAGTATGAACTCTCTGGTGTTTAATGAGGTGGGCAGTTAAGGTGAAAGATTTTCCACAATCATCACATTTGAAGGGTTTCTCTCCACTATGAGTTCTGTGATGGGGTGTGAGTGATGAACTGTCACTAAAAGCTTTTCCACATTCATTGCACATGTAGGGTTTTTCCCCAGTGTGAATTCTCCGATGCTTGGTTAGCGAGGCACTATAGCTAAAGGCTTTTCCACATTTGCTACATTTATGGGTTTTTTCTCCAGTCTCCGTTCCCTCATTTTTACTCAAGGTTTTATCATGACATTCACCTTTCTGACATTTCTCACAGAGAGAGTTTTTCCTCTGAGCAAAGGATGCACTTTGAGTAAAGGCTATCCCACAGTTATTGCACTTCTGGGACTTATTCCCCAAATGAATTTTCTGATGTTTCTGATGTTCAGTAAGTGATGAAGAGTGACTTACAGTTTTCCTGACTTCATTACATTTCCGTGGCTTTTCTCCAGTGTGTTCTTTGCGGTTCTGAATAAGGTCTGAATGAAAACTAAAGGGTTTCTTGCATTCATTATACCTCCGAGATTTCTTCCTTAAATAGACTCTCAGATGTTTAATTATATCTGAAGTTTCTTTGAAATTATTTCCAAAGGGGCCTTTTTCTGGGTCAAATTCTTCACCTTTATTGCCTCTCCCATGAGTTTTCTTTTGTGTGCCTGCCACTTGTGAATGTCCCTTATTGCTATGACCCTCCTCTAGTCTGCTGTAACGTTTCCGGGATTCTCCCATCGAGCCACCAGTTAGGTATCTTTCTATTATTTTATCCAAAGTTGATTCTTCCATAAGAACATCTTGATTTCGAACAGATCCCTTCAATCCACCTCTAGAGTTACACTCTAAAAGAAATAACACAATATTTCCTGTTTGCGATAAAGGAAGCTGATGTATTTAGGACTGAAACAGGAATAGAGGCAGTAATGACTCTAAGGAATATGGATGGCTTGGATAGTTCTTAAATAAGCTCATAAGACAGGGAAGGGAAATCTGATATAGGGGAAAGTAGGGAAACACAGGGGTTAGGGAAACTAATGAGGAAGATAAAAAGTTTATGCTTTATAATTAGAAATGTAAGTTCTCACCCCCATTTCAAATTTGTAGAATAGATTCAAACATATTCTCCCTACATCCAATCTACTTTTTTTCAATCATGACAGTGCAAACATTTATTGACTACTTAACAAATACCAGGTTCTATTATCAAGTACTTTATTTGTATTTCACTTAACTTTTACAATGACATTATGAAGTTAACCTATTATCCTTGTTTTATGGATGAGACAATTAGACACATATAGAAGCTTTGCCCAAGGTCACATGTATTATAAATGGTAATGTCAGATTTTTAACCTGGTCTGACACCAAAGCCCAGGCTTTTGATCCCTATACCATACTGCCTCCCCTCAAAGCAGTCAGATAGCACTAAATTTATAGATGTTGATCACATCATAGATATGCAACAACATCTATGCTAGACTTTCAAAAATTACCATAGTCTGGCCCTGTCAACCTGATGGATACTCTAATAAGACATCCATTTACTGTCCTAATACACTACAGCATTTCGATCCTATTCTTTTAGTCTTAACACTTTATGCAATCCCATAGCAGTTTCACTATCACAAACATATAATTTTGACAGGGCCTAGTGTTCAAATCCCACCATCTCTACAGAGCTTTCTCCAATACTATATTGTTTACGCCCTTCTCAGAACTCTGAATTCATTTATTAACCAAATCATTCATCTGAGATTGCATTTGTCACTTTTATAAAACTATTTTTTAAATGGATAACTATAAGACACAAAGTCATATTACACAGAAGTTAATAATTAAAAATTGTTTTCTTCTAGAAATTGTTCTGTATTTTAGAATAGAAAAACTATGCATAATATGTAGTGTTATGTTTCTCATTCATAATTCTTTCCCATATCATTGGTAATTCTTTCTAAAGATAATTTTAATCAGTTATGTAATAATCTATCATTATATATTTACATTATCATATTTATAAAACATATATATTATAGTTTACTCAATTATTCCCTTATTGAATGTTTATCAAAAAATATTTCCCTAGAAAAGAGTCATAAAAGTGGAATTACTAAACCAAAGGGCAGAGGAGTTATACCATCATATGATGCATGATGAGAAGTACCTGAGTACTGTTTGGTCAAATAATCTTTCTTTCAATCTTTGTGTCCCTCTCAGAGGGTGGATAAACATCTATTCTTCTTTTGGTAGCAAGAAATAAGGGCAGTGGTAAAGGGATGAAACGGCTGTTCCCCATCTGCTGACGAAGCAGACTACTTTCTTCATCATGGCCTCAGAGTATTTCGTCAACTGGAACCCTTGGGAAGCCCAGGGAAGGAAGTGCTGTACTTTCTGCTCTGAAGCCTCAACTGACAAATATTTTTTTAATGGTATCTTTGATACTTGCTTTTTTATTTAAAAAATATTTTTGTCTCAAAAGCTAATCATAACATGATGATTAGATTAGTGCAATGAAACGTTATTAATAAATTAATAAATTTGGTCTTGTCATTACAAAAAAACCTTTGTGAATTTGATTCATAATATAGTGCTGTTGCTTTAAATGTCTATTTCATCGTTGACCAGTGACCTGGAACATTTTTTCACATTCACAGCTATTTTGTCACCTATCCAAGTTTTTCACCCATTTTTCTAACAGACTCAGTGATCCTTATTGATTTGAATGAGCTTTTTTTAAAAAAAAAAATAAACTGGCTATTGACTGCTTTGTCTGTCAAAAACTTTTTATTATTGGTAATGAATGACTTTTTAAACAAATTGTACATCTAAACAATGCTTCTTTTACATAGTGTCTGTGGGGGAGGGACATATATATACCAATGCTGTTAGATTTTACTCAAAACGTTTTTAGAATCCATTTTTGGAATTAAGTCTCCCAAATGCTACTTAAACATAAGACAACTGCTATCCTTTATTTGTGTAACTAAACTGGAAAGAGCAAATAGATTGACTAAAATGAATGGTTAAGAAAATAGAATAGAGCAAAGCGAATTACTGTCTTAGTCAAAGTATTGATATATAATTATTTTTTAAATGTAAATTTAATATATTTATTGTTAAATTTTAAGATAAAAGGATAAAAAAAGTACGATCCCTCAAAGATAACCAGTGTAAACATGAATGTTCTCCATATTAAAAATCCATATATATCTAAATAATCAGATATATACAAGTATATGTCCTTTTTTTTCTTTTTACTAATAGGATTATGTTATACATGCTGTCCTTTGGATAAATTTCTACTTATCCTTCAAGATTCAACTCAAATGTCAATTAAGCCCTTGCTCCTATATTTTCTCATTGCTTCTTATACATGCCATTATCATAGTATCCATCCCATTACTAACACTTTTTGATTTGATAGCTGTATATCTATGGCATCCATAAAAATGCATCTCTCAGGTATCTCCTCCTCTGAGGAGCTTACCTAACAGCACCTGTTGCTGTTCTATGAATCCACCATGGCATTCAAGCCAAGGCCACTTTCTCACAGCTGGTCTCAGTCAATGACAAATACAGCAGGAACACTTAGGCCTATTTCTGAGACACATAACTCTGTCTCAAGAATTCTTTTTTGGCATTGCCAAAACTTTCTTAAACTGCACTTCGGACTAAGACTCTTGCTTCCTACCCAATCTTCCTACCTTCCTTTCCTCTCTCATTCACAGGTTTCAGACCTATACCATGCTCTGACAAGTCTCCTAGCCCCTTGCAGCGTTCTCCCTATTTCCCTTCACTGGAATTCTCTCCAATAAGTCTCTGGCATCTACTTCTCAGAGAATCCAAACTAATAGTCTCCTGTTAAAATGAACATTCCAAGAAGGCAAGGGGTATAATTCAAAAGAATGTTTAGAATATACATTTCAAAAGCTCTTCCTAAATGACTTGGTAAGCAACTTTTTTGATTTCCTCGTTTACTTTTCACCAACTCACCTGATTTGGAGCCTTTTGAGACTTCTTTTTCCAGCAGCCATGGCAGTTCAACCCACTTTAGCTGAGAAATCAAATCTAATTTGGAAACTGGAAAGCCTGCTCATAGAGAAAAATAACAACAAAGAGAAGGCTGTTTTTTGCACAGAACAAAGATATTCCAAAATTTACACACAGCCTCCAGTTCCCCAGGGAAGAGAAGATGCTATCAAATACAGACATCGATACTGGAATTTGAGGAGAAAATGGGGGAAGGTATGGCCTTGATGACAGCAAAATGATGCTCAACATTTCCAATTCAATGAAGCAAAGACTTTTTTTTTGGAGAAAACACTGCAGCAAAGTCCATTTTCAGGACCCATTTTTAGGATTAGTGAGCCCACACCTGTATGCCCATCCAAAACAGTTAATAGCACTTATCTTTCAATAATAGTGGACAAAAAGATACCCAGCTTAGATGCTAGATCATGAGAAATGTCTTTACCCAGAAATTCCAAGTTCCTAAAGTTCTCCAGTAGCACTTCCCTATAAAGTTGCTTTTGAAAAGGTTCCAGCTTCTTCCACTCTCCTCTGGAAAAGTTCACAGCCACATCCTTGAATGTCACGGGTCCCTAGAATACCAAACACAGTCTTTTTGCATTGCATTATTCCCAAATAGATCCTGAGGGTTCAGAGAAGTGGTTAGGATATAAAGTATTAATTTTGAGATTATTTAAGTTTTTAAAGATTCCAAAGCAAGCTAGAGGTAGCTACTATACAACTATTACAAGTGATAAAGAACACGATTATAACACATCCTTGCCTTCTCCATTTAGTCCCTGGTGTGAAATGCTATAAAAGGATTTTCTGGAACATACTAACATTGATCAACTGCACTCTGACACACTGATTTCTTGGATAAACAGAAAAATGTTAAATTAAGGATATAAATTACATTCCCAAACCCCAATTCAAGAATTAATATATAATCTAACTTCAGGCAATAATTAAATACATAAGAGTAACAGTGACCACATTCCAAATTTCAATTTCCAATGACAATCAAAAAGAATCTGTGTTCAATAATATACTGACTTTTACAATGACTACAAATTACAAACAAGCACAATAACTCAAAGTACACTTTCTTTACCATTCTCTCATTGCATTTTGAGAGACAGTAAAACAAAGTGGCTATTAGCACTTGTATTAGCTCCCTGTGGGTGCTAAAACAAATTACCATAACTTTGTTGGCTTAAAACAACAGACTTCTCTTCTCCCACAATGCTGGAGGTCAGAAGTCTGAAATTAAGGTGTTGGCAGAGCTACACGGAGGCTCTGAGACAATATGTTCCTTGCCTTTTCTAGCTTCCGGTGGCTGCAGCATTTCTTGGTATTCCTTGGTCTGCAGCATTTTCATGCCAGTCTTCACATCCTTGTTTCCTGTTTGTGTGTTCAATCTCCCTCTGTTTCTCTTATGAGAACACATGTGATGGAATTTAGGGCCTTCGTTTTAAAACCCTTAATCACATTTGCAATGACCTTTCTTCCAAATGAAGTGACATTCACAGGTTCCAAGGATTAGGAAGTAAACATATTTTAGAAGCCATTATCAGCCTACTATAGTACTATTATTCACTATTGTGAATAATAATTTTTTTTCTTACCTGGTAATTATTCATATATAGGAAACCTATTGATTTGTAATCAGCTACTTTTCTCAACTATTACATGAGTTTCAGTACTTGTTCAGTTGATTCTGAGGTTTTCCAAGTAGGTGATATCATCTGCTAATAATATACATTTGCCTCTTTTATACCAATACTTCTCTCATTTCTTTCTTGCTGCATTAGTTAAAATATTCAGAAAATGCTCACTAGCAGTAAGGTTAAACACCCTGACCTTTTTTACCAACATTGTGAGAACTGCTTATTTTCCAACACTATTCAGCTGGGGATGTTCTTTTATCATGTTAGGAAATAATACCATTTTATTTTCACCTAACTTTATTAGGAATCACTTGAATTTTAGCAAATAATTTTTTGTTTTTATTAGACTCAGACTTGTGACAAATTCTAACTGAAATAAAATACCATGTGAAAAGTGACTGAAGAAAAGATTGTCTTAGTTATTCTATCTAGCATTGTTATACCACTCAGCAGGAGCTCAATAAATATTCATTTAGAATGAAAACCAGTGAAAGGAAGCTTACCCAGGACTCCGTATTTGGAAGGACAGAAACCATTTTATCTTCTTCAGGATTCTCCTCTTGGGAAATTACAGAATCTTGAGAGACTGGATCTAGTAATGGGGGGAAAAAAATCCAGTCTTTCAAATGGATTCTTCAGACTAGAAATGCTTATATATGTCTCTGAAGAAAAAGGTCATAAGAAACAGAAAGAAGTTTTTTCCACTTTTTAAAACAGAAAGAATGGATACAGATAGTTTCCTATTAAAACCCAAGCTCTTCCCCTACCCTGTAAAATACCTTTCAATTCTAAGCTCAAAAAACAGATTTCATTCATTTCATCATCCATAGTTAAATGTGTTTAATTTGCATAACAATTATTTTTAAGTTTTAAGGTGTATTAAGGTAAAACAGCATATTGTAATTGTTTTCTTCATAGTCCTACCACAATGCCTTGCACAAGAGTCACATTAAATTAACTGATTTCAAAAAATAAAATAAAATAAAAAATAAAAACCGATTCCACCTATGGAATTAACAAAATTTAAGATTTCTAAAGGTAGAAACTGGGAATCTGAACCTATGAACTAAACGCATTAAATATTCTGAAATGTTAACAGCTCTTCTAATAAGGGAAAATTCTTTTTTAAAATCATACTTCACTTTCTTAGGCAGCTTATTGATTAGATAATCAATAGAAATTAAGAATCAGAAGTATGCAAAAAAGAGGGATTTCAAGGAAACTGTCCTTTCTTACAGGATGCTAGAGCAATCAATTCATGAACTTCTTTATTGCAGGGGCCTCCACCCAGGGGCACTAATTTTGTAGAGAGAGGCACCATGGTGCAGTGACAGACAAGTTAGAAAGCAGTCAGGATGCCAAATTTTAGATACACCAAAGAGCTGGATGACCACAAATTAAGTCTGTGGTGGTAAACACTATTTCTACATTTATCTCAGAACTCCTGGTAGAATATAAACTGTCCCATATATATATATTGATAATCTTATGGTAAATAATACACAAAAATACTTGGAATATTTGTAGCATACAGAGGAATTTTATACAATCTGAACCATATGCTCTCAAAGGGCTAGCCACCTTAGAAGTCTTTTCATCAATATTTTACAATGCCATAATCATGTGATAATCCATAGTTTTTATTTTAGACGTACATATATGTATATAACAATGTAATTATAAAAATGTAAGTCAGCTGTTCCTCTGCGAAGATTGTGGAACCGCACTAACAGGGTAGTTGCTGACCACATATGGCTATTCGAGTTTAATTTAATTAGAAATTCAATTTCTTATTTGCACTAGCCACATTTCATATGCTTAACTTGAAATGCAAAACAGTACAGAGCACATTTCCATTATCACAGATATTGGACAGCTCCATTCCAGAAACGTGCTACTGCACACACTGGGCTGGATGACATGCTTTTGACTTCAAACATTTTCAGATGTCTTTTTCCCTTGTGTTCTAAGGTCCCCTCTTACTCAAGGGTAAAGGAAATTAGTATTTCTTGAGCATCCACCATAATTATATCTTATTTAATTCTCACAACAAAACTAGAGAGAAGATGGAATCCCCTTTTTACAGATAAAAAAAATTTTATGTTCTGAGAGATGACGTAGCTTGCCCAAGATCACACAGTAAAAGGCAGGGCTGATTCAAACTCAGTCCTGCCTCCAAACTTAGTCTCCTCTTTAGCAATAGATTGCTTTCTTTTGGAGAGTGTACTCTCACACACTGAGATTTCTCCCACATCCTCCCTCCAGCTATAAATCTCACCTTCCTTTTCTTCAAGCATTTGGGTCAAATCCTCTATTAAGGTCACCACTTCCTTACTATTCTCAGGATGTTGTGACTTTACCCAAATCCTGATCTCCCCAGGCAAAATGCTCAGGAATTGCTCAAACACCAAAAGCTCTAAAATCTGTTCTTTCGTATGGATGTCTGGTCTCAGCCACTGAGTGCAGAGCTCCCGGAGTTGACTCAGGGCTTTTCTAGGTCCAGCCTCTTTTGTATAACAAAACCACCTGAATCTCTGTCTGAAATACTCGGAGTCAGTCATGTTTCCTCTTGCTATAGTTTCTGGATTCTCAGAAGTATCCATTCTTAAGACATTGTTTTGTTCATCTGAGGCCAGAGTTTGAGGCTCTGGGGAGATGGCTGTCATCTTGTCCAAGGCTACTACAGCTTACACTGTGTATCACCAGCAGGGAATTCAGTTCCTTTCAGACAACAGTTGAATATGAATACAGCCCACCAACAGGAATTATACACAGCAAAATATCAAGTGTTCCAAGGATTCAGTTTATGGTCTTGCAGAAACTGTAAAGAAATATAAGATAGTAAATAAGTCAAGTTGTTAATCCTAAAAACATTGCTCTTGGTTTGGTTCAGATACACGTATACATACTCTCAGAGGCCTGTGACAGTCCTACCCAAATACTATATTAAAGGAATAATTTTCTTTGAGGGTGAAAAGCTGAAGAATTACTTAAGGGTAATTAAAGGTACCCACCAAGAAAACAGTTTCTTCAGACTAGTTACCCCTCATAAGCAAAACTGATCTGAAAAGGCTCACTGCTACAAGAGGACCCAGTCATAAACCCATTCAAAAACTCCTGCCCTCTCTGAATGAATGGCCACGCATTTCCCACCAGTTGCCCAACTCAGAAGCCTGATTTCATATTTGCCTCTCAAATTTCTCACATAATCATTAACCAAGTTCTGGCAGTTTTATTTCCTAAGAACATCTCCATTTGATCCTACTGAAACTACCTAAGTACAGGCTTCTCCAATCCACACTGTAGCCTACGATCCTATCCCTCCCCAGTGTCTCAAGATAAAATTCAAAGGCAGAAGTTATGCATGATGATCTAGAGACCCTGCCCTGATGACCTCACCACCTGAGCTCTAGTTACCCTGATAGACACTGCAAGTCATAAAGAAGTATCCCCTTTCCCAGACACTATCTCTTTTCATCTTTTGCACTGGAGCCATCTCTTCCCTTGGAATGCTGTCTTTTTTCCTTCTCCTCCCAAACGTTTATTCGTTCTTTAAAACTTGACTCCTTTCAACTGTCACTTCTCGTGCAAAGCTTTCTGATTCCAAAGTGCTCTTTTGCAGAAAGCCTGTCCTGTGTCGCCTACATTCTTTCATTCTACAAATAACTGAACATCTACAATGAGCTGGGAATGGGGCACTCCGGAGGCAGGCGTGGACAGGTCAGAAGCGGTCCCCACCCTCACAGAGCACCTAGGAAATGACAGCTTGCGGCCACTGAGAGGGAACGCTCCTCCTATTGCAACTATGGTAACAATAATTACCCATCTCGGGACGCAGAACCCCCGACCACCGTATCCATGACGTCACTTATTCCTCTGCCAAATATTAAGTACCTACCGCCGTGCTGGGCACCTGGGATTTTACAGTAACTAAGACACTTGTTTAGGTCTCCAGAGAGCTTATAACAGGCACTGTGAAAATGTGACGCATGCAGAAAGTTCTCAAACGGGAGGTAGGAGGGAATTTGCCTCACAGGTGATGTTGGCAATGCCTTAAGACATTTTGGTATCACAACTGGGGTTGGAGGGGTGCTACTGCTACCTAGCGGGTAGAGCCAGGGATTCTGCTAAATACCCTGCAGAACACAGGATAGCCCCCTCCCTCACGCACACACAAAAAGGAATTTTCCCATTCAAAATGTAAAGTACCGAAGTTGCGAGACCCCAGGCGCAGCGAGGGGATGGAGGAAAGCTCTGTCATTCAGGAGATTGTCCACCTCCCACAGGATCTGAAGTGTTGGGAGTGTACCGTGATGTCAGTCGGCTGCCCTCCGCTCCCACCCCACCCAAGTGTGCCCTCTGAGCCAGCGACCTGGCCGCGACCCCCCAACTGCGGGCCCAATACAAAACCACTACCTGCATCAGGACCCGCAGCCAGGACCAAGACTACCGCAGTGAGCTTCTAGAAGCTGGTCCTGCAGCAGCTGCGCGCGCAAGTCGGCTGGGGACCACTGCGCCTGCGTAGAGGCGCAGAACTACGATTCCCGGAATGCGCTTGTCTCGCCTTGCGAAAGTCCTGTGCTTTCCATAGGCTCCCAACCTGGCCTGTTGCGCACAATCTTTGGAAAGCGACTGGTGGGCTCTGCCACAGAATTATTGCTGCGCCAGAGGCCTAAAGGCCTCAACCTTGTCAGGTTTTCAGATTTATGATGTTCTGTCTCCTTGGTATCCTCAAGCCATCCCTCTCTCCTCCCCTCTCTACTCCTCCCAGTAATCGAGGCTGGAAAAACCCACAGCAGAAGCGTATTAGTGATGCATACAATACAAGCCATAATTAATGCCGCGATTTGAATTAAACAAGCATTAATTTTATGACTTTCGTACCTGTCACCATAGTCTAAACCATCATCACGCTTCCTCTGAATTATTGCAATAGCTTCTTGATTTCACTTTTTTTTCCACACTGCAGACAGAGAAATGCTTTAAAAACATAATACAGATTATGCCTCTCCTCTGCTTAAAACCCTGCAAAGTTTTCCCATTTTGCTCAGAAGTAAAACAAACAAACAAACAAACAAACAAACAACTAATTTTGACAATGACCTTACAAGGCCCTATGGAAACTAGCCACACATAACCTCCCTGACCTCTTCTCCCATTTCCCTGCTCCGGTCACAACGGCTTTCTTGCTCTACCTCTCCCTCCAACCTGCCTGGCACTTCTGGCTGACACAATCCTCCCAGAGGTAGCAGTATCCTTCATAGCTTAGTGAACTTCTTCCAACACCATACTTGTACTGGAACCCAAACCCCTCCCCACTCCTGCTGCTTCTTGCAACATATTACATCCTATTCTTATTTGTTGTGTATTCATTGTCCGCATTTTTCACTAGACTATTAGTTTCACAAAGATAAGGATTTTTATTTGGTTTATTCCATGGCCATACAATTCTCAAGTGCTAGAACAGTACCTGGCACATAGTAGGTGCTAGATAGATATTTGTTGAATATCTGAATCAGCACTGCATAAATTACTAGGGGTATAGCAAAAAGGGCTAAGGAACTTCAGAAAAATTGTTTGGAGGGTCCTAATAACTGGATCAATTTTAGAGGGGTGGAGTTGGGAGAGAAAGGCATTCCTACCGAAGGAGCAGGATGGGTCAAGGCCCTAAGACTTTAAAAGGACAGAGCAAGTTCAACTAAATGAACCATTGGATTCATCTCACAGAGCCAGTTAGAGACTATTATTTTCTCTCTGGGAGAGCTGCTCATCTCCCAAAAAGAAAACGACAAAAACTCTCCTGCCTAGCTCTGTAGAGCTATAAAGGGGAGGGTTGGGGGGAGGTGTATCTTCCAGAAAGGGAAGGGAAAGAAATAGCAAGCAAGCAAACTAGCAAGCTATAATAAAGATCCACTAGAGAAAAAGAGGAGGAAGATACAGAGCAAAGGAGCATTCTATAAAATGAAGACTCAGAAACTAGGAGGGAACACAGATGGAGAGATTAGCCTTAAACAGCCAGAGCCAGTAAGGAAGCAAGGAAGAGTGTAGATGCAAGCAGGTATGTAATCGATGGTGTCTGATGAGGAAATCTAGTGAGAAGGCAGCAGGAGAAGTAAGTGGGAGTGGAATTTGAAGCTTGATGAGAGTAGATTAGGTTTGAGATAGCTTCTAGGTAGAATATGAGCTGACCAAGAAAACACTGAAAGATTTCCCTGCAAGTTAGAGATTACCGATTTATGTCAGGTCAATAAGTACATTGAATGATTTTTCTCAAGGTATACAAATTAGTTCCAGAATAGCTATAGAGAAGAGGGATGGTTTGTTCGTTTGATCTAGAAGATGGGGTTTTGTAGGGTAACTTTGATAGGAAGATAATGGGTCAAAGAGTTAAGGATATGAGCAAAAAGCTGTTTGAAATGAAGGATGGGATCCAATTTAGATAAGAGTTAGCTAATATAAAGGAAGAAAGTCAAGCGGTCAAAGGATAAATCAAAGCATAATAACCAATATACTTAGAAAGTTAAACATATTCATACCATGTGACCCAGAAATCCCACTCCTAGGTATTTATTTACTCATGAGAAATGAAAACATGCCTACATTAAGACCTGTGTAGAAATGTTTATGGCTGCTTTATTAATAATTGCCCCAAACTGGAAACTACTCATATTTGTAGCAACTGGTAAGTAGATCAATGATCTTATATTCACACAATGGAATACTATTCAGAAACAGAAAGGAATGAACTACTACTATGTGCAACAATATAGCTGAATCTCAAAAGCAATATATTAAGTTAGAGAAGCCAGACACAAAAAGGTACACACTATATGGTTCTATTTATATGACATTCTAAAATGATAGAGCTACAAGGACAGAAATGAGATCAGTGGTTGCCAAGCACTTGTAGTAAAGAACTCAAGGGAACTTTTTGGGGTGATGGAAATACTCTATAGCTTGGTTATGGTGGTGGTTCCATGATTGTGTATGTCTGTCAACTTGTATACCACATACATTTGTCAAACAGAATTGTACACTTTAAAAACTTAAATTTATTTGGGGTGGCTCCACAGTGTGGTGATTAGCACGTCTGCTTTACACGCAAAAGGTCCTGGGTTCATGCCCCAGGCAGAGCCATGGGCCAGTCACTGGGTGTGCCGGGGGTGCCAGGTCCCAGGGTTGCCAGGTCCCAGGGGTGCCAGATCCTGGGGGTGCCACGTCCCGTGACAGTGCATGCCGGAGCATGTGGGAGGAGACACCCTACCTTTAGAGATCCAGTTCTTAAGGGGTAATGGCAACATCTATAAATCAGGGGTGGTAGTGGGTAGGGGGGAATTAAAGAGGGGGAAAATTGAATTTTATTATAAGTGAATTATACCTCAATAGAAACAAAAGCATATTTGTGTAAGACTGTTCACAGCAGCTTTTTTTGGGTAATAGTTAAAAACTGGTAACATCGCAAATGTCCAGCAACTAGTAAAATGGATAAATAGTAAACAGTAGTGGTACAGCCAGACAATTGAATACTACTCAACCATAAAAAGGAATGCACAACCTAAATAAAATCTCAAAGTAATAAAGTCAAATAAAAAAAAAGTATGTAGCCTATTATTGTAAGATTTCATTTATATAAAATTCTAGAAAATATAAACTAATCTATAGTGACAGAAAACAGATCAGTGGTTGCCTAGAAGGGGAGAGGGTTTAGGGGCAGAGATAGAAGAATTACAAAGGTCCATTAGGAGACTTTGGAGATTTATTATATAGATTGTGGTGATGTTTTCGTAGGTGTCTGTGTATGTCAAAACTCATCTTTACTACTTTTTAAAATGTGGTTTGTTGTTTATCAATTAAACCTAGATAAAGCTTAAAAAAAGTGTAACTCAATAAACTTGACTTTTAAATAAATAAATAAATAAATAAATAAATAAATAAATAAACCTGGCTTTGAGAAAAGAATGAATGTATTGGAATAATTGACCAAAAGTCAGAATGACAGTCTAATGGGTGGGTCAAAAGAAGGGAAAGCTTAAGCAGTAGGAAAGTTGTAGGTGTAGACCAAGTCTAGGGTGTGCCTGTGGGAGCAAGGTCACTGCAATGGAGTGAAGGTGAAGGAGAGTAGAGAAGAAACATTCAAGGAAACAAAAGGCCAAAGTGGAGGATGTTCCCATCAATGGATGTTGACATCCAATATGCTCCAGGATTTAAAATGGAGAGGAAGACTTAAGCTAGGTGGAATTTTGGTCTGGAAGTCCCAGTGAGGAGCTAGGAGGAAACTGATTCTACTACCTCACCCAGTGGAATGTGAGATGTAAGAGATTTCACAGTTTGTACTGGAGAGGGCTACATGGGACAAGGCATAATCAGATAAGGTAGGCAGTGAGAGTGATCTGTGAAGCTCTTGAGGATACACGGGTGTCTGTAACTACTAAACAGGTTTCCAAATGGCTCAGTGGAGTTTTTGTGGGGTGACTAGAAGAGGCTGGGTCAGCCTGAGAGAATGCAGAGAAGCCTGGGGTTTGTAGCACAGAATAGAAAGATCCTAGAGATGGGGGTGGGGTGGGGGTGGATTGAGGATTTTAAGAGATACAAAGCATTTCTTAGTCTGAGGTAAATTCAGACTGGGTTTCAGCAATTATTTTTCCTCTAATAGTATTGATAATATTGTTTGCCTACAAATCTTTCCTAGATATTGGCCCCATCCAGTTCCAAAGGTAATCTGGGTAGAGGTACAGTGTATTTATCTCTCTGGACAGGGCTTGGAATTAAACAATTCTTTGAGCCCCTGAATATAAAAGCTGGAGTCCCATGAAACACGGTGGGTGCTCTTGACCAGGAGGTGGCTGGTTGCTAGACACTGGATGCCAGTCCACTCTCAAGGGCTCCATTGTCTGTGGCCCTGGTGCTGTTGGAGACAAGACACAAGGGCAGGCTACAGTATGGCTAAAAGATTTTCTGCATGTGTCAACCTTACCAAGTTGATGTCCTTGCTGGCTTAGAAATGTTCATCTTTGCTTCGACCTCAGTTGGGTGTGTTCCCATTTGCTTTACAACTTGCCTTTGGTCTTTATTGACAATCATTGTCCTTCTGTATCACTCCTCTTATAAGGCACTTCTATTACTTTTTGAAAGTAAGTGGGTGGGAGGAGAGAGAAGATAAATAATTAATGTTTGTTTAGCTCAATATATTCAAAACCCATCTTCTTATTTTTTCCCTAGTCTCCAAACCTATTCTTCTACCTTGGTTATTACGATCTCCCTTGTCCCTGAATCCCTACATTTCATCTGTCTTTGATTGCCTCTTGAATTTGAAATTCAACTCTCCATTTCTATTATTTCTCATCTGAAATGTTATAATTGTTGCCAGAATAGTTGCCTTTCCTTTGTCCTTCCTGAATATTTATTAAATGTCTGAGGACACCAGTGAACTGAATATAGTACAAGAGTTTAATGCAATTGGACACTATCAGTCTAGACAAAAGAATGAAATCACAATAGATTACTTAACTCCAATTGTCTCATAAAAGACAGCATAGACGTTTCCCTGAGATTGAAACATTTCCTGGTACCAAATTCTAGAAAAAGCTATTTCTTGGGTAAGGGACATTAGAAAAAATTATAGTCAATTTCTTTAAATGAATTTTCTTTTTTGGGGAAAATTTTAAATGTTACTAATGAAGCAAAATAGCTCTGTGAGCCTGAATAAAAGCCTAAGGCAAAACACTACCTTTAGGGCATCAAGCTGATTTAAAGGAAATGAGGCATTGTGGAAGGTAGGAACAAATTGAGCTTTGTTTTCAAAATTATGAGAAGTTATTTCCAATTTAGAATTCTCTCCCAGCATCCTGGGTGTTTCCTTGGAGATTAGAGACTTTTTCAGATGTTCAGGTCCCAACATTCACCTCCCAGTCTAACTTTCTCAGGAAGTTACTAGATGAGAGATCAGCAAACTATAGTCCTTAATCCAAATCCAGCCCACAGCCTGTTTTTGTAAATAAAGTTTTATTGGAATGCGGCTATGCTCCTTTATGTAGTGCTCACGATTTCTCTCATGTTATAATGGCAGAGTTGAGTAGTTGTGACAGAGACTGTATGGCCCACAAAGCTGAAACTATTTACTATTTACCCCTTAACAGAAAAGGTTTGCCAATAAGGTGCATAAGAGAGCAAGAAGGAGAGATAATGATGAAAAAAGGCAGACTTTAGAAATAGAAATGAATCCTTTATTATACCCATTTTGGATGAAAATGTTGGTAAAATATACCCCCCTACTACCTTGTTTTTTGATGCTGATATACTACACATAATTTTACTATTTATTGATGTCTGAATTAACACCATGAACATCAGTTATTTAAGTGAAATAATTTCAGGGCCTAGGGGGTGTGCAGTGCTTTTTGTACTTTATAAATAACTCCAGAATGCTTTGATTTCTGAGTTCTTGCAGCTTCTTTTCATAGTTTTCCTGTTTCTCTCTTGTTTTTAGGGTGTCCATTAACATTTATTTCATTCATGTACCTGCCCAGAAGAGAGTTCTCTGATATTCTGCTTCTAATCTGCTTTGACCATGGACGTAAGATTATTTACCTTATTAGAACTGTGCATACATTTGGTGTAACTAGGGCCTACAAAAGGGAAGAGGGAGTTTCTAAGGAGTAAAAGATACGTTTTCAGTTCTTGGATTTTGTTTTATCTTGTTTGGTTTCTTAGTGGCCTCTTCCCTGTCTCGTTCATCCCTTCCCCCAATTCCTTTGTCTGTTTTTGAAAGCCGAAGTAAATTCTGGATATGAAGTATCTCAAGACCAATACTCAAAAACAAATTGTCTAATTAAATGCTATTAATTGAGTTGGAATTCTCTTCTTACAGATGACTGGTATGCTAATATGTGGTTCATCAATCTCATTTGTTTTTTTAAACATGTGCTAAAAACTTTTATTACATATATATCCATCCCTACTCAAAGTATTGTTTTACATATAGTAGCATTATATCAATGGCATCCTACTGCTTGCTGCTACTACTTCCCTCTCTTGTCACCAGAGAGAGGTATGGACCTCAGATTATCAGCATTTGGTATCAAAAGTATTTATTCTTATATTTTATATTTGTCCTCTGCAATCTGTTGAGTTTTCCAGAGAAATACATATGTATTGCTTTACTTCAAAAAATAAATATGTGGCACTGAAAATAAGGAGAGTCCTTCACACACAAAGTGTCTAGTAAGAATATGAAGTTAGTGGGAACAAAACTATAAGAAGTTTGAGGGGAGAAGCAATTACAAAAAAGCTATAACTATAGAAAAAGCAACTATAAGTGGTTAAAAGCACCATTGTAAACTATTAAGTACTGTAAATAATGAGATGTTTAAGGCATCTTTTTTTTTTAACCTGATAATTGCACATCTACATATAGAAATGTGACTTCATGAAGATGTTTAAGAATGTTTACAAAAAAAGTGTTTTACAGTAGTCCTGTTCACACTAGTAAAACACTGCAGACAACCTAAATGCTCATTCTAAGGGAATGATTAAATTTTTTCATGTACTTATCATGCAGCCATTTAAAAGAATGAGGTAGTTTTGTACATATGGATAATACTGATTAAGAATGCACACTGAGAAAACCAAAACGATAATTCGTGAAGACCTATGTACCCCAATCTTCATGGCAGCACAGTTTACAATAGCCAAAATATGGAAGCAACTTAAATGCCAATCAACTTAAATGCAAATGCCAATAAAGAAATTATGGTTCATATATACAATGGAATATTACTCAGCCATTAAAAAAAAAGAAATCCTACTATTTGCAATGACATGGATGCACCTAGAGGTTATTATGCAGAGTGGAATAAGTCAGAGAAAGATAAATACCATATGATTTCACTTATATGTGGAATCTAAGGAAGAAAAAGAACCAATCAAAAACAGACTCAGAAATATAGTGGACAATTTGGTGATGGACAGAGGGGAAGGGGTTTGGAGGCTGGGAGAATGGGGTGAAGGATTAAAGAAGTACAAATTAGTAGTTGATAGTTGATCACAGGGTTAGGGGAGCACAGCATAGGAAATGCAATTAGCATTAATACGATGGCTAGGTGGGGGGCCAGGGGAGGGAGGGAACAATTAGGGAGATTGTTTTATGAACTATATAGATGTCTAAGCAATGTACTGTATACTTGAAACTAATTAAAAAAAAAAAAAAGAATGCATGCTGGATCCACACTGAGTGTGTTCAAATCCCCACTCCACCACTTTCCAGTTTGTGGCACTTTAGATATGTCCCTCAACCATTCTGTCATAAAAATCCCTACTTCATAAGATTGTTGTGAGGATTAATTGAATTCATCCGTGTACAACACTAAACAGTGCTTGGTACATTAGTATTAGCTATTATTATCATTGCTGATATGGAAAGACACCTATGATATATTGTTTGGTGAAAAGGTAAGGTTATACAAACATGTATAATATGATTCCATTTTTTTGTCAGAACAAACAAAAATCTGTGTACACACATATCTATAATTTGCACACAGGTGGACTCTGGAATTTCTATATAGGAGGAAATTATGAGTTGCTAACATTTGTCTGGAAGTTAAAATTGCCTACAAAACTTAAAATTTAGATTCTATATGTTTTTGGAATGGTTTTAGAAGGATCTGAGGTTATGGGAAGTCCAAATCTCCTCAAACCAGCCCTTGTTTGCAGCCACTTACTACATTCATAGGAAATGGTCTGGAAAGGTTGTATGGACCACTGTTTACAGATTATTTCTAGGGATTAGGGGAAGGTAGGCAGGGAGGTAGGGGACAAACTTTACTTTATACACTTTAGTATTGTATTCTTTGAAACAGTTCATTGTGCATTGATTTTGTGTCAACATCAAACGAAAAAGCAAAAATGTCCTTAAAAAAGGGATTGGTCAATGTATTATGAAGTTATTAACAAAAAAAGTATGGTTGTGTAGATCTTTTTGAATTAACATGAAAGAATGTTTATCAGGGAAAAACAATGATGCAGACTTTATAGTGATTGTGAATCCGCTCCCCATCTTAGTCGTATTTGGGGCTGCACAAGTGTGCAGAGAAAAGGCTTTGGAGGATGCAAACTTAACTGTATCCTAAACTGAAGTTTTTTTCCGGTGAGTGGGGTGGGAGTGGGGAAAGGTCTTTCACTTTTAATTTTATAATATTCCGAATCATGTGAATTATTTACAAAGATTATGTATAATTCTATAAAAATAAAGATGTTTTTAATGTTGTGTAATTATCTTGTATTTGCCTACGTTACATCTGGAATGACATTCAGTTTTCAAGATATTAACCAGATATTTATGATTTCTACTTTTAGAAATAAATGCAATTTTAATACTAAAGGACATTTATTTCCTTATAAAAAATGTATCTGACCTTGTACCTTATTTTGTTGACAGTAACATCATTGAAAGCACAGCAATTCCAAAAATCCTTAATTTGAATTTCGTTTTGCAAGTGTTTTTCACATACATGATCTCATTGATAAACTAAAGGAATAAAGTGAAAATAGGTATAGTCAAAGTAAATCATTCGGGCTACCAAAAGAAACCTAGGTATTGGAATCAAAACATTAATAGGTTTAAGAGCATATATACTTGAATGTAAGCTTTGCAAATCTAGGTTCATTCAACTCTTAGTAGAGTTTAGTGATATCCCTTCGTTCGGTAATCCTAGTTTCTAAGAGAAACAGAAACCTACACTTTATCACCGCCTTAAAAAAAAAAAAGCCCTGGGAGTCTAGTCCGGGGCAGTTCGTAGCGCCCCGGCTCGCTCGAGACTGAGTCAGCGTCGGGGCCGAGAAGTTCGGCGGGAGGCGCAGGGCGGGGCTTCCTCCCTTCCACTCCAAACCCAGCTCTACTTTTCCGAGTCCACGTCTCTTCCTTTGGACAGGCGTGTTTCTTCAGGTCGAGACCAGCCAATGTGACAGCCACAGACCTTTCGAAAAAGAGTTTTGGCCCCACTTCGAGGATCTCCCTGGGCTGGGGCAGCCCGGGCCAGCTCGGTCGAGCCCCTTGCGGACTGCAGCGCGCGGCTCCTCGGGGCCGAGCCCGCCGAACGCCTCGCTTTTCGGCGGCCACAGCGCGGCGCGCAGCGCGCGCCGAGCGCAGCATCCCGGAATGGAGACCGGCTCGGACTCAGGTCAGAGGCCCGCGCGTCCGCCCCGCGCTGGGGCCGCTGCAGGCTGCGCCGGCGCGGCTAGGCCAGGCCGCCCGTGCAGGCCGCCGCGTGCCGGGTCCGCGCGGGGAGCGCTCGCGGGCCGGCTCCCGCGCGCAGGGCGGGCGGCGGCAGGTGGGCAGGACGAGCCGCGAGCGAGCGAGGGCGGGCGGGCGCGCGAGGGGCCCGGCGGGGGGGCCGCTGGGAGGATGGCTCAGCTCTTTCTAAATATAAAACCGGCGTGAGTTGGGCGAGCGCGGCACGGAGCCGCAGAGCCGCCGCGCGGGCCGGGCGCACCCGGACTCAGCCGACAGACGGCGGAGGCTCCGCAGACGCGCGAGCCTGCGGGAGCGCCCAAGTCGCGACCTCGCGGGGAACGGCGAGAGCGACGCGTGCAACGACGAGGACGCAGGCGGCGGCAGTGGTAGCGAACGGGCTTCGAGGGCGCAGCGCGGCCCGCACCGAGCGACCCGAGGCAGCACCGGGCCCCTGCCGCACCGCGAGCAGTGAGCCCCCCGCGCCGCCGGTCCGCGCCCTCCCCCTCCGGCCCCTCCCTCCCTCCCCGGCGCAACATGGCTGCGGCCGCCGCCTCCGCCTCCCAGGACGAGCTGAGTAAGTGCCACGGCGAGCCTGTGGCCGCAAGCCGAAGCCGGTGCTGCGAGGGGTCGGCAGGGCCGGAGGGCTGGGGCGCGCTGCCGCCCGCCGGGCCGGGTGGGCGGGCGGCGGCCTCGGCGTGCTGGGGGCTGGGGCGCTCGGGCCTGGCGGGCGGGCGGGGCGCCGGACGCCGCTGCCGCCGGCGTTTGTAGGCCTCAGGTTTGCACCGTCACGTTGCGAAATTGAAACCGGAGCCCCGGGCGGAGCCACCTCTGCCCGCGATCCGCCGGGTTCAAGGGTAGGGGGAGCCCAGCCCCCTGCCCGCGGTGCCTGGGCTGGCGGACCGGCTCGAGCCCTTGGGTGGCGGGCTGTGCCAGCCCTTCCCTTGTGACTCCGCTATGGCTCCGGGTCCCATCTGTTGGGCGAGTTCTAGAAATGGAGCTTTCGGGGAGGAGGGGAAGGTGCCTTTCTGTGACACCACAGAAATCAGCGCAAAGGTCAAGAATAGGCGGTGACCCTCAGGTGGAGCAGGAAGGACGCGAGGGCAGAGAGGGTCGCGGAGCTAGCCTCAGAAGAAACCACGGGGGTGACAATGCTTTCAGAAAGGAGAGCCAGTGCACGCTCGATCTTAAACGTTGCAATTTTCCAGGGGACGACGATCCACGTTCAGGGAGAGCGGTGGTCACCCTGAATCTTAGGCCGCCCCGCCGGCAACCCGGGTTCGTCTCTATGCTTTGTGGGAAGTGTAGTCCCAGAGCGTCGCAGGCCCACGCTGGGGTCATAAAAATTGAATTTTCCTAGGACGCATAAGACTATTTCTGATTGCATTTGGGGTAGTTAGATGAAATGTTTTAGGTTGGGTGTTTTGTTTTGGTTGTTTCATCAATGCCACCCTTCAGTTTATGACAAAAACAAGAGAGGTGTTTATTTAGGGGTTATACCAGTTTTAAATGGAATGAAGCATGGGTGAGGTGTCCCAAGCTTTGTGGTTTCTGTTGTTACAGCCCCTTTTGAGTTTTACATATGAAAGTAGTTATAAACATAATTTAAGTTTCTTTGGTGCTTGGCAGTTTAAAGGTACTTTAATGTTCATGATCTCACTTTTGCCCTCATAACCTTATGAGGCAGGTAGGAATTATCCTTGTTTTAAAGAGGAGGCAGGTGTAGAGAGATTAAATTACCTGCTGTTTTAACACAAAACTGGTATAGCAGGAATAATGTTTGGTCATTTTGAAGTTGAAATAAACAATTGGTGGGACCCTGGGCAGGATGGAGAGTCTGAAATGACAAGGTCTCATGGTGTGTGGAGATAGCTTGGATTGATAGCCACAGAGGTAATTGCTTTTCTGTCAGTTTGAAGCTGGAGTATCTCTAGGCCTTTGTGGAAATAAGTTCCCTAATTTTTTTCCTTTTATTTTTTGTTATTGTGGTAAAATACGTTAACGTAAATTTACCATTATAATAAATATTAACATACAGTTCAGAGTAGTGAATACAGTCATATTCTTGTGTAACGATCACCAGAACACTTCATCTTGCAAAACTGAAATTATACCTGCAAAACACATTTATCTCCAGAACACTTCATCTTGCATAACTGAAATTATGCCTGCAAAACCCTAACATTCCTCACTCCTGCCTGCCCCTGGCAACCACCATTCTACTTTTTGTCTACCCTGGGTATCTCATTTAAGTGGAATCATACAGGATTTGTCTTTTTGTGACTGGCTTATTTCACTTAGCATAAAGTCCTCAAAATTCATTCATGTTGTAGCATGTGAGAGAGTTTTCTTCCCTTTTGGGGCTGAATAATATTCCATTGTATGTATATATCACATTTTCACATCCATTTCATCTGTCCATGGATACTTGAGTTGCTTGTGTATTTTAGCTGTCATGAACAATGACAGCTATGAACATAGGTGTACAAATAGCTCTTTAGATTCTGCTTCCAATTCTTTTGGATATATATCCAGAAGTAGGATTGTTGGATCATATAGTAATTCTATTTTTAATTTGTAAAGGAATTGCCATTCTGTTTTCCATAGTGGCTGTGCTGTGTTATGTTCCCACAAACATGTGTCATTTGCCATATTTTTGATAGTACCCACCTCAGTGTGAGGTGGTCTGACATTAAAAATTTTAATACTGCATGCTATCTGAGTTCTTGTAACACTAAATATGTTAAAATCTGAACTACCAGTTAGAATGGTGAAAAAAACTAGAGGAAGAATTGGATATTTCAAAGTGACTGTCATATTTGTATACATGCAGTGTGCTCTTGTGTATTAGCTATCTCTTAAAGTGCTGGTACTACTTCTTATGGAATTTCCTGGCTTTAGCAGATACTGGAAAAGTTAGTAACAAATAGTTTCAGTCCCTGCTTTTCCTTTGTTTTGTTTGGTCAGATTACCAATCATCCATCAAAGGTATCTGTTGATTTGGTTTCTGTATTTCTTTAGGAAAGAGTAAATACTTGGCAGTTGGTACCTTAGAATGATTTAACTTGAAATCTCACATGTATATACTGGCTAATGAGTTTCGGATAAACTACTTTGAGTTTCAGAATGTTTGTAATGAAAAGATAAATGGCTTGCAAAAAGGTGCTTTTTAAAATTCTGCCTTAAAAAAGTTAAGTATCTGAATATTTGCCAGTTATTATTTATGATTAGTAGATGATAATAAAAAGCAAACTATTAGATGCTAGCATTTTTCTCTAATATTTTATTGTAAAAAAAATCTTTGAGAACACAGAACAGTTGAAAATGAACATTCATGTGTCCACTACTTAGATTCTACATTTGATATTTTGCTAGCGTTGTCAGATATTTTTGTCTGTCTTTCAATCCATGTTTTACAATTTTATTTTAATTATTTTTTTATTTAAAAAAGATTATGACAATGCACATAACAAAACTTATTTTAACCATTTTAAGTGTACACTTCAGTGGATGTACTCAGTCCATTTTTTGGATGCATTTCAAAGTAAATTGGAGACATTGGTATACTTCTCCCTAAATAGTTCAGCGCTATCATTGTTTTAAGTGCTTTGTATGTATTTTATTTCTCAAAATAATCCTCAGAGGTAGGTAAAACTATTATTGTTTTCTGGACTGGGAAACAGCTTTTTAGGTTGACAAGGTCCTACAACTAGTAGGTGGCAGATTTGAGGTTGGATCACAGGTGTCTCAGACTCCAGCATGCACCAGTAACCAGCCTTTAGGCCAGATTACCTGTGTACCATAGTGTTCATGCTTACGAAGAAGATCAAATCAGATATTTTACCAGATTCTGTGCCAAATGTTACTTTGATCCAACTATTTGATTGCTATTTAATATTGCTGTGGATTACAAAAGGAACACCAATGAATTATAATACTTTTTTGAGAAGAGGAAGAATAGATGTCAGGACCAAAATGTAGGATTTTATAATAAAGATAATGCTAAAGTAATATCTGTGGTTCTCAGGTCCATTATTTACAGATGTATAGCTGGTAACACTTTCCATAGATTTCAGATCAGCATTTTTTACCTTTACAGTTGAAGTGACGTACATCATAAATTTAGGTCTATAGTCACTTTCAATTGTTTCTGTCACCACACTTCACAGGAGCTCCTGAGAAGCAGAATTGGCTTTTAGGATTGTATTTCATTTTATTTTGTTTTGTTACTTGATTTTATTTTATGTGCTTTTATTTTGTTATTTTTTGGAGTAGTATCATCCATGTATGAGAGTAGATAAAAGGTAAGCAAGATGCTCTTGAGTTGGGTATTGTGTAATGGTTACTTTGAGTCAGATGATTATAACAGAATAATAGTAATAGAATAATAGTAATAGAATAATAGTAATAGTAATAGAATAATAGTAATGCTAATGTTTGTTGAAGACTTAACCACGTGTTCTAATCACATTGCATATATTAACTAATTGAATCCTTACAGCAGTGTTCCCTGTGAATTTGGCACTATTGTCTCAGTGATGGAGCCTCTCTCATATTGCAGTTAGGGCTTGAACTCAAATTCTCTGATTCCAAAGTTTGTTAATTCTGCTCTACCACTGTATTTACTCTTTGTGAAAGGGAACATATATAGTTTATAGCAAGATCAACATGACTTTTTTACCCCCCATGACTTGCTAGCTTCTAGAAGAAATCTCGTGTAGTGTATAGAATTTGGCAATATTCTGATGTTTTATAGTGACTAGATCATACTAGATTTTTGGGTAAGATGCCAAAATAAAGAACAATAAGTTCTGACTGTTAAAGGCAGTTCTGAAATCTCGTTTGTACATTACTTAAGGTCATAGTCTGTAATTTTATTTCTTTATATTTAGGGTGATATAATTGTTTGGAATGAAAAATTCAATGCAGGGTATGTGCACTAGTTTTTCTTCTAATATTATCCTCTGCCAGTTCGTGGAAAAGTTGACCTTGTAGTTATAGTTTAGCAGTGGTTAGGGAGATTTCTGATAGAGGGAAGAAAGCATTTGAGACTTTTCACCTGGTCAGCTGTTTAGTGGTTTCATATTCTGGCTTTTATGATTATGAGGCATCCTTAATATCTGATCTTCATTAGGATAAAGACAACTCTTGAAGAAGTAAGAGCCTGTAATCTTAAAGCACACTGGCACTATACAGTTTGACTGTTTAATATAGCCATGGGAAACTAAAGTTGCAAAAGTGGGCCAGATAATTAACATGTCAAATACCTCTTGAGAGATTCTCTGCTGTGCCAGGAATCCTACTGGCTCTTTTAGAGGATGACACATGGATAGCTGTGTGTACAACTGTATAGGTGAATGTGATTCTGTGGACATACAGAGATAGCCCCAGAGAAATAGTTGTTTTAATGACAGCCATTCATGCAACTGAGCTGATTTTTGTCTATATCATTTAAATTTTGGTTACTTAACCAAATAATAAGTTTAAAATAGAACATAACATTTCTATTTTTTAAAATCAACTTATGATTTTTTATTTTATCCCATTCTGTTTTGAATTATGCTTTCATTAAACTAATATTTAATAAAGGCCAATGTCTGAGAATAGTTGGCCCTAGGGCATTCGACCTTGTTCAGAAGATAGATGTTAAGATTGTAGGCACTGCCAGTATGCTCAGATGGTCTGATCCAAGTTGCTCATTTCTGGTTTCAGGTCTGGTCAAGTCTCAGAGGCATTGATACTTACCATCTTCTATGGCTTGTTCTTCCCTTTCCTCACATTTATCAATTTAGTAAGCAGACTTTAAAAATTGAGTAACTAACTTGTGGTCCTTTCCTCACAGGGCTGAGAATTCAATGTAGAGACAGACATATAATATAAAGTAACTAATATGAAACATGATATGAAAAATGTCTGACACAGTTCTTTGGAAATGTCAAAAGGTGAGGATAGCATTCATTTCAGATTAGGGGAACAATAGCTTGACCTAAGACAGAGGTTAGAATATATTGTGTATCTTCAGGGAAAGTTTGAGTAGGTCTGATATGCTGGGATGAGAGTGCTCTGGCTGTGTAAAGTACTGGGTGAAGGAGATGAAGTTTGGAGTTTGAGACTTGTTCCTTTCTGCCTTTTATTATTTGGGATCTTGTCACATTACCTTATCTTTGTAAGTCTCAGGTTTTTGTTTTTTTTAATCATAAAATTGGAATAATAAATGCTAATAGTGTTCGAATTAATGTATGTAAACATGCACTGTATAAACAAGCTGTATATAAATTATTATTATTTTTAGGGGGGCAGTAGATGAAGCTGGGAAGATAAATTGGGACCAGCTTGTACACGAATGCCAACACAACTAGTTTGGATTTTGTTCTGTAGACAGCAGAGAACCATCAAAGGCTTTTTAAGCAGGAGTGTAACATGAGTAGATCAGTTTTATAAGGATGACAGGTGGCAATGGTGTAACATTGATTACAAGGAGAGCAGCAAGACTAATTAGTGGGGTATCACAGTGGCCAGGGAAAAGAAGTTGAGGGTCAGAATTGGGAGAATGGAAGTGTTTTTTAGCAAGGAGCAAAAATAATCTAGAATCCCCCAAATAGGCAGAAATTATTGGCCAAGTAGATGAGGGCTGTGAAAAAGGGAGGAGTTAGAAATGATTCCAAGAATCCACCAGAGAGTTTAGGGGGATGACAAGTGTAGCCTCCAGACAGGTATAGGAAGGTGGAAGTGGAAAAAAGGGGACAAGTTTGAATTATGGAGGCACACATGTTGAATAGTAAAGGGAGACTGGTTTGAATAGTGGCTAAAACCTCTGACACTGAAGTCAGATCTGGTTTTGAATCTTGGCTCTGCCACCTGTTAATGTTCTGAACAAGGGACCTACTTTGTGGGCCTTGGTTTTCTCATCTGTAAAATGGATAATAACAAACCTATTTTACAGGGTTATTATACGAATGGGAAGAGATAATGCATGTTAACAATGTGGCATAGTGCTTGGCATGTGGATTGCAGGCATGTGAGAACTTTGGTTCTGAAGCTTAGGAGAATGTGAAGATGATGCTAGAGTCATGGGAATGGACAGTGTCCAGAAGACAGCTCTGGGGACTATGCATATGTAAGGATGAGAAGAGGACAAAAAAGAACCGGGGAAAGGGATCAGGAGTGCTGAGTCCCAGGGTTATGACTGTCAACTATGTGCATTTTCAGTTGTAATGTGCTAATACCATGTGTGCTTACCTAATACTTTTCTTGCAAAACTTGTATAATTCAGATACTTTCTTTCAATTGTAATGTAAGGTTTTATATATGTATGATATATACATATGTATGTATATGATAAAATATGTTACATTTATATCAGTTTTTAAATTTTCAGTGAATAATTACCAGTGTATTTTTCTAAGTATTAGCATATTACTTCTACACAGTAAACTTTATTTGTGAATATATTCCTTTGTCTTTCTGCAATTTGGTAATCACTATAATTTCCCTCTTCATTCTGAATTTGCAAAGTGGGGCATCAAATTAGGAGATCTTAGCATAGAAATGAAAAGTGCTTTTTTGAAAAAAATGGTAGCTCTGAGTGTAAATCTTTTAATTGTTTTTTTCCCCCTGGTGTTCTAAATAATAGATTCTTTATACAATTGCATATGTACGAGTGGATGAACATACCATTGGTGATCCAGAGGATTTTTGTCAAGACTGGATAAACCATGTATCACATTGATTGTAGAGGTTAGTAGATTTAGTTCCTTAGGATGTGTGCATTTTTTTTGTAGTAGCATTTAAAATGCCTAGGTTATCAAGCCGCACTTTCCCCTTGGGATCTCAATGGGTTTTTCTCCATTTCTAGCTATCCTGAGAGCATCAGTGAACTTCATGTTAGTTTGTATAGGCTTGAAGCCTCTATTTTCTTGTCAACACATAAATGTAAATTAAAAAAAAATAGCAAGAGAGAAAACTTGAAGATGTTACTCAGCAGTGTGCACAAGGAAAAGACTATGTTAACTTACAAGTAACATTGTCTGCCACAACCATGAAGAATGTATTTACATGCTCCAGGAATGTGATCATGGAGTTAATTTTATTTTTGATGAGAGAGAGTATTGAGAGAGGCATCATCCTGGTAATTGGATAGTCCTAATTCTGCCATTTTGACATGCTCTGTGATGAAAAAGCCACTTAATTTAACTTCATTTTGAGGTCAAACAAGAGTATGGTGTCAGTTTCATTCTTGGATGGTATCGGATGGTCCTTTGATTGAAACTGTAAGTTCAGATTGTAATTCTCAGTGAGTACCTGGGATTTTGTAGTTTTGGTCCAAAAGTGCATTTCATTGCTATCTTCTAATTTAACTATTGGGACTCCTTCTCCCCATTGCATTCTTTTGAATATGTATATTGCTGATGATGGTATATGATGCCTTAATTCATTTAGGTGGAATGATGCCTTAATTCATTTGAGGGATGGAATGAATGGAATATTATATAGACCAAAGTTCAACTTTAGAATAACTTTTGCTATTTTACATATCTTCATTCCACCATAAAGAAATGGAAAATTGGGAGGAAATGTTTAGAATTGTTTAGAAATGAGGACATTGTTTATTTACTCTTAGGTTCTTTCTTTTTAGAGCATTTGGGCCTGTGATACATGTGTTCATGGCATTATGATATACTGAAGGAAAGCAGGTCAAACCACAAATGCTGGGATTTAAATAGTGACTTAAAGAACATTCTAGAGTTTATACATCAAAATGAGCATTTTAGGTAATTAGCTGTTTTGGGTGGATCCTAGCTATTTTACAGTTGACTGTTATGCAGTCTGACCTCTCACATAGTATATATATTATCTCCTCTAGGCTGGCTTTCATAAGCTAATCTTTTTGCTCATCAGTTTAGTAACATTGATTTCTAACTGGATATCTGCCAGCTGCTGTCTCTGGGGGAAAGGGCCTCCTTGGGAGGTGGCAATGTTTGTGGACATCAGCGCATCTGGAGTCTGGCACTTATTAAATCTAGGATACAGATGAGGGTTGCTGTCTTCTCACTTGGCCCGGCTCTGCCAAGCTAACCTTATGACGTCTTCCCTCCCTCTGTGTGTGTGTGTGTGTGTGTGTGTGTATGTTTTGTGAGGTAAGGGTGGTAATAGGAGTGTGTGTGTGTGAGGGAGGAGTAGCCTTGCTGTGGGCTATGCTGGGTTGGTTGGTAGGGGCTTAAAGTAGTCTGACATCATATGCAGATGGCTAGGACTTCTGAAGTGGCAGGAGAAAAAAGATGCCCCTTCCCTCCTCAGAGTCTAGTCATTAGTGCATCCTGATGCAGGGATTTCTGTATTGGAGTGTCTTCCTGGGCTCTGGAGGTAAGACTGGTGGGCTAGGGGACAAGGAAAATGGCCTTTCTGATTGCCATATTTCTGGGTGTAAGGGGTACCAGGAAGGAGTGCATTAGCAGGAACCTCTTGCTTAGAATCTCATTTCTTGCAAAGGTGCTTATTTGCCACTACCTTTGGCTGCCCTGGCTAGAAGGTGGCAACTCCTGTAAGAACCATGATGGGTAGTCTCTTTCTGGGAATGGATCTTCTCCCCACCTTCGACTTACTATATTTGTGTTTAATGCTGGACTTCCCTTTAAGTCCATTTGCATTTAAGGAGGTCTTTTTAAAAAGGTGGGGGAGGGGGCAAACCTGCATTTAAAAACTAAGGAATAGAGATCACAATTCTAAGCATTAATTCCTAAAGAAGTATCTTGCTGGGCTCATTTGGATTTTGCTAAGTATTAGAGTGGTGTTTAGTGACTTAAATTGGTATGTGGGAATCAATAGATGATGTGGACTTTTAACTACTAGTTAGTACCTGGTTAGATTTCTAATTCACAGGATTGATCTACCAGAAAGGATCGAGTATGACATAGAAACTCTAGATGCCAGCTAGAGCTTCTTTATTCTTCATAGTTTCAGCCTCAAACTCCTAATTGCAAAGATTGTCAAAGTTCAGAGGTATTCATCCTCCCCTCTATCAGAGCCAATTTTTGTGAATTTTCTATAATTTAGTTTACTTATGCTTTTCTTAGCTTCTGGGCTCTTATTTTTGAAACTGGTGTTTTGGTTTCACCCGGGTCAGGCTGGACATGAAACATACCTGTTTCACTGGTATGCACATACACAATCCCCTTTCTCTAAGCATTTCAGGAATTCAGTTAACTTTTGAAGATGTTGTAAGTTATTGGAAAGGCCTTGCTGGAGGCCCTTGATTTTCCTCCCCTTTGCTGGTCTGTCTTCCCTCTTTTTCTTTTCTCCTCTCCTCTCTGCAGTAACTACTGCACCTGTCCTGATTTGGAGCAGAACAGTTCTGCCACACTATCAGACCTTCTGGAACTTTTCTCCTCCCCTTCCTCTCTTTTTTTTCTAAAAAAATCCTAAGCTCTTGTTATGATATTAAAAAAACACAGTACCTATCCAAGAGAGTCTGATGTCCGGTGTTTGCCACCAATTCCCCTTTCCTTTCTCTTGCTATAGATGTTAGCTGTATAAACTTCTAAATGGCTTTTATAACTTAGAAGAAGTAATGTTTCATATAGTCAACAGTTATTTGAGCAACTACTCTATGCAGTGCCCTGTGTTAAGTGCTGGGGTACCAAGAGATTGTGTCACAGTTTTTCAGCCCAGAGAACTCAAGAGATGGTTGGAGTGAATGAATAGACAGTCAAGCGGAGTCAGATTCAAGTCACACCTCAAAGAGCTGTTATGGTCTAGGGGAGGGAAGATTGGGCCATGAGATAATGTTCAACAAATAGCAGAGGGAAGGAGACATGTAGAAAAAAAATCTGTGTGAGTTTGTAGGTCCAGGATGGGATGTTTACATGTGGAGCTTGTTGTATTAGAGTTGGACCTTGTATAGGGAGGATTTGGACATGTGGGTGAAGAGATGGTTGGGAGAGTATTTCAGGGTAAGGGACTTGGTTGGCAAAAAGAATTGGGCCAGGAGAACATACAGTAGTACACTTGATTAGCTATAGCAATTTGTATGGCTGTTGGGAATTGATAGGATGCATCGTTGAGAAGGTCTCTTGAAGTTAGAATCTTAGGAAGGACTTCCTCTGATGTGATACTCATTATAGGCACGTGCTAGCTGCTTATTTTCTTATTTTTTTGGCAAGAAGCTTCCATTTGTACTTGGACCCAGTTGTAAGCTGGCTTAAGCAAAAATGGGCACTTACTATGAGAAATCAGTGAGTTTTATGGAAACAAGAGGGGCTTTCAGGAGAGGTTTGCAACTAACGACAGAAATTCATCCAATTCTTCCAGCTTCTGTCTGTGCCTCCATGCTGTTTCTTCAGACCAGCTTCTTCTGATTTTGCACTCCATAGGGTAGGCTAAAGATGCCCATGTTATATCTCCTGGGCTTACTCTTAAAGGTCCACACACTCAAGAGAGGCTTGACTCTTTGGTCTCAGTTCTGCATTCCTGAGGATGAATTGAGTGGGGGACCCATCCTGACAGCATTGGCTGTGGCCAGTCCTATTGTACAAAATTGTCTAGTAAGGCTTGGAATTATCTCCACCTACTTTCCCTGCTTCAGTTTACTGTACTTTAGCATACTGGAAGGAATATTGGGTTTAGAGTTGGACTGCCTGGATTTTGAACCCTAGCCCTGCCCCTGACTACCTTTGTAATCTTTCCTAATGAATTCTAGGCTGTTAACCTCATCTGTAAGTAGGAGCTAATAATGCCTACTTCAAAAAATAGTACTTTAGAGGAAGGTACTGTGTTCTAGTACTGTGTTCCAGTGTGTATTTGGAGGGTAAAGAGCTTTCTAGGTTTTAACTTACGAGACCATTTCTCATTAGCTTGATGACCTTTGGCAAGTTAGTCAAATTGGGAACCTGTTTTTCATGCATTAATGCAGACGATAGCTGCCCACCCCAGAACGTTTTTCTGAGGCTCAATAGGCCTTGTGCACCTGCTTTGTGACTATAATGTACTTACGTTTGTGTGAATCAGGTAGAAGGGTAAATATCATTAGAGAGAATATTTCCTTATGAAATTATTTTCTTATAGTCTAGTATACTTCTGAGGTGACTTGACAGATCTTCCTCAAAATATCCTATAGCTTTAGTTTGTTAATTGATTTATGATGCACTGGGTGGTGGTCTAGGTATTTTCAGCTTTCCCTTTCAATCTCAGCTTCCACTTAAGGCCTCTAATTTGATTTATAATTTAAAATTTATCTTCATAGCCAGAAAAAATGATGTACTTTGTAGACTTTTTAAGAACCTTAAAAAAATCCGAAACCTGTCACCCTGAAATATAATCATTTTCTCTTTGTAATTCACACAAGTTATTTAGGATCGTGAAGTAAATTAGCGATAACAGAGAATTGAACAAATAAGCCAAAAAAGAATCCTTTGAAATTTCACTACATAGGACTACTGCCCTAAGGATAGTCCTTTCCCTTTTCTTTTTGACAGTGTATGCTTTTCTTGCATACTTTCTAAGGAATGTTTTAATGTTCAAGTTGTCATGAAAAGATAATACATGTAGAAAAACTGATTTATTGCTTTTTCTTTATGTTTTTTTTTTTTCCTTAAGTGATGATGCGGGTGAAAAACCAGTGTTTGTCTTTTTTAATCCTGTGAGAAAATAACTCTTCCTCCTTAACTCGGAAGTCAAAATTGTATTTTTTTGGAGAGATCTGGAGAGTGAGTGATTTTTGTGGATAGTTTCCTTGGGAATAATTACACGTTTTCAGAAATAGCAGCTAATGTGGATAACTCTGAAGTGAAGTTTTAAATAACCTTTGTTGGTTATTTTTTCCTTGAAGGATAGAAGGAGGGAAAGTCTTTTCTTTCTCTTTAGATAGAGAAACTAAAGACAAGTAAATAATATGAATTGGAGGATTATTTAATGGAAAGTAAATGAATATTTTTAGTGGAATTTTTCTCTACATGAATGTAATAGTTGACATAATTTAATCTGGAAATAGTTTTTTTTTTTCCTTTTGGAACTTAATCTAAGTGTTTTTGATATGTTTCCTTTGAAACTAATTTTTTAAAGACTTTTTTAAATAGCGGTTTTATGTTTACAACAAAATTAAGGGGAAGGTACAGAGATTCCCATGTACCTTTTGCCTACCACGGTTGCATAGTCTCCCCCGTTATCACCATTAGTCGCCAGAATGGCACATTTTTTTTTAACCACTGACACATTATAATCACCTAAAGTTTATAGTTCATATTATGGTTCACTCTAGGTGTTGTACATTCTGTTTGTTCAGACAAGTGTATAATGACATATATCCATCATTATAATATTACATGAAGTGTTCTCACTGCCCTAAAGATCCTCTGTGTACCTCCTGTTCATCCCTCCATTCTCTTTCCTCCCTGGCAGCCACCGATCTTTCTACCGTTTCCATTGTTATGCCTTTTCCAGAATGTCATATTGTTGGCATCATACAGTATGTAGCTTTTTCAGATTAGCTTCTTTTACTTAGTAACACCTTTAAGGTTCCTCCATGTCATTTCATGACCTGATAATTCCTTTTTTTTTTAGCACTGAATAATATTCCATTGGCTGTATGCACTAATTTATCCATTCACTTACTGGAGGATATCTTGGTAGCTTCCAGCGTTGGCGATTATGAATAATTATAACTATCCGTGTGTAGGTCTTTTTATGGACCTATGTTTTCAGCTCCTTTGTGTAAATACCAAGGAGTGCAATTGCTGGGTTGTATGGTAAGAGTATGTTTAGTTTTCTAAGAAACTGCCTAACTCTCTGCCAAAGTGGTGGTATCATTTACATTCCCACCAGCAAATGTTCTTATTATTGTTCTTCCATTTTCTTTAAGGTTCCTTTTAAGCTTTAAAATTCTGTGATTTAAATTTCTTTCCTTATCCTTGAAACATGGCTTCTTTTAAAAATTTTGCTTTGTGTATTATTTTTTCTAAAAAAGATGTATTTTTACTGAAGAATATCCAAAGAGAACATGAAAACATAAAGAAAAAAATTACTGATGTATTTTTCCCTTTTTATATAGTTATGTCTATTATGGTATGTATACACACACACACACACACATACATACATAGACATACACTTTTCAAAATGATGAAATATTTCAAGTATGAAGAAAAGTATAGTAATCTTCAGAACACGTATGTACGTCCAACTCATCTTTGTCAGATCTTTACACTTTTTTTGCTTTAGCTGCAGGTCTTTCATTTTATTTTATTTTAAAAGAAATAAACATTATAGATACAATTCAAGCTCCCTGTGATACTCCTTAATTTCTCTTTCCTTCCCTCTTTTCTCTCCTTGCCCCTTTCCTGCTTCTTTCTTCCCTTCTTGCCCAGATGTTGTCATCTCTGTGATGTATATAACATATGCAATATATATACACATATATAGTATTCAAAAGCTTTACATAAGTGGAATTGTAGTGTACACATCCTTCTGCAGCTGCTTTGTTTGATCTTAGTTTTCAAGATATTGTCAAGTGGTCCATGTGACTTGTATCTCTTATTTATTTTCAAAGTTGTATGACCCTGCCTCAATTTCTTTATCCATTCCCCTGTTGACTGATGTTTAGATTGTTTCCATTTTTTTGCTCTTACTGAGCCTGTGGCTGTGAACCCTCTGTTAAAGGTGGACTTGTTTGTCTCTCCTTTGAGAGTTTTGCTCCAGAATAATGATGCACAAAACCTCTGAGGATTGGGGAATTAACTTCTTGTAAATAGGGAACTTGCAGCAGAATGTAAATCAACTATCATGGTTAACTATTTAACGTTTCTTATCCTATTAACACTTTCTCAGTGAAGGAAGGAGTGTTCCTTATCTCTTTGCTGACTGATGATTGGTTACGTTGCAATAATACAGATCTAGAGTTTGTTATCCTGGCATAGAATTGCCAGGTGAAGGGTATGTGCCTCTGCAACTTGACTAGAGATGACTTAATTGAGATTTGTTCTTTAGAGATTATATCAGGTGTTTCCATCAGCAGTGAGATACTTTTCCACACTGCCAACACTTGGTACTATTAGATTTGGAAAGTTTTTTTTTTAATGTGAAGGGTGTGTTTGTATTTCCTGATCAATCTGATTGAAAATCTTTTTATGTGTTATTTAGGATATGGGCCTCCTCTCTGAATTGACTGCTTATATAGATGTTGTTATCCCTTTCATTGAAAGTTTTGGATTAATTTGATTTTTCTTAATTTGCAGGAATTTTTAAAGTATTCTTTTAATTTTTTTTCACTTAAAAACATTGTAGCTCTTGTACCTTATTTTATTTTAAGATGTTTTATGATAGTTAAAAATCTTATCCTATTTGTTTTATGCTTGAGTTTTAATTTTTCCTTATCATTTTTCCTTTTTTTAAATTTACACATTGTTTTTTATTTTTCTTTTAATTTCTACAACACCTGGTATTCCTAGGTGGTCTCCCCTGGTATTCCTAGGTGGTCTCCCATCCAAGTACTAACCAGGCCCAAGCCTGCTTAGCTTCCAGGATCAGAGGAGATCGAGAACTTTCAAGGTGGCATGGCCGTAGACTCATTTTTCTTTTAAAAGCTTTAAAAATCTTGCTTTTTTTCATGTAGGTTATTACTCTAACTGCAAGGAATTTTTAGTTTGTTGTATCAGCAAACAAATTTTTTCCAGTTATCATTGATGAGTCGATTTTTTCTTTCCTCAGTTCTTCTGGCTCTATACTCAGTTTTCTTCCTAGTTTTGCCTGTCGTTTCCTTTTTTGGACTTCTCTTCCTGTATCCTCAAATGTTGACTTGAGCATTCCATCTCAGGCCTTCTGTTATTTTCTTTCAGTGTGCATTTATTATACACATGTGTGGTAAGCCGGCACAACATCCTTGCCTTTTTCTTCTTGATAATATCCATGACCACCAAGCTCTGATACATAGAGGGGTTTCAATAAATACTTGAATGAGTGCGTGAGTGAATGAGTGAATGATCTAGATAGCAGAGTTAGTGCTTCACAGTGAAAGTAGGTACTGAGCCTTGAAGGAGGAGAACATTAGATGAGCAGGGAAAAAGGGTAAACTGAAATTTGACATATTTGTTAGCCTCTTATTCATAGTAGCGAGCTTTCTTTAATTTTTTTTTAACTTTTACTAGCATTTATTTATTTTGAATTTACTCCCCTGCCGTAAGTTTTTGTTTCTTCAGTTTCTTCTGGGACATCTTTTTCTTTTGTGCAACCTCCTCTTCTGGTGTGCTCTTTCCCGGTAAGGACCATCTCTCTGTGGCAAGGAGAGCTCATACAGGGGTTAATCCACCCATGAGCCTGTAAGTTCTGCACCCGCATCTCAGGAGCTTTGTTCACCTGGATGTGCCCAATGACCAGAGAGTCTCTGGTTCAGCATTACTCTTTGCATTTTTAAGCAGGTGCAGTAAAAATTCAGCATCCTTTTTGGCACTGACCCTGCGTCCAGCCCCACTGTTTGTCCTGGCACACGTACCAACTCCATCATGGTTACAACTATGGTTTATACGCATTGCTCCTGTAAAGTGACATCCTTCAGATACTTGGTGGCTTTTCAGATATGCATACCCTTGATGGCCTGGGCAGTTTCACAAGTGTTCTTAAAACGAACACGAAGGTTTAAACCTCTTGATTTGCGTGGTTTTGTGGGGTTTTCTGGGTCAAGTGAATAGCGAATCATTTTCAGAAATCACCTCAGGTTACTCTCTAATATTGTTTTCTGACCTTTGAAGTTGTAAATTTTTCTGTTTTGTCATATATAACCACCTGAATGAGACAAATTGTTATGACCTTTTGGTGATTATCTCCAATGGGGCTGTCTGTAGTATATGTAGCTTAGTGCCCTATAGAAAGTAGGGTCATTGTTGTAGACATTTGCATGGTGTAGGCAAGGATTTTTAGACTGAAGGTCAGAAGACCCATTATTGCTCTGCTGCTAATTCTGTGACCTTAGGTGAGTCCTTAAATCACTGTGTTTCATATGTTAAACAGTCTTCAGCCTTCAGCCCAGTAAGAATCTTTCTTTGTACAAGTTTCAAAATTAATTTTTTTTCTTGAATTGGGTGGTAGTTACGTAGGTGTTTATAATAATTCATTAAACTACGTATTTATTTTATACATTTTTCTAAATGTTTAATTTCACAATGAAAAAAGATTTTGAAATCCTTAAAAGACTATGTTTCCTACATCCCTCCATGTGTCAAAAAAAATTACAGCTGGATTACAGATTTGAATGCAGAAAGCAAAATAATAAGAGCTAGAAGATAACATAGGTAAATATGTGAACCACCCCCAGGTTCAGTGATTCGCTAGGAGAATTCACAGGACTCAGCATATATTTATACTCACAGCTAAGGTTTATTACAGAGCAAAATTGGCAAAAGGAAAAGGCACATGAGACGATGTTTGTAAGAAACCATGTGCAAGCTTTCAAAAAGCCTCAGCCAGTGGTGTCACCCTGGTTGTACTTTGTTCCTCTAGCAGTGAGTTGTGACAGCACATGTGAAATGCTGTCTACCAGGGGTGCTCATTAGAGACTCAGTGCTGAGGGTTTTTATTTGGTGCTGGTTACATTGGCACCTTCTGCCAAACATGTACCAAAATTCCCAGAAAGAAAGCAGGTGTCCAGCATAAGTCATACTGTTTGCACAAACAGTTTAGGCACAGTGAGTCACTCTTCCCAGTTTTGGGAATGGTGGGAACCTTCCTGAAATCCAAGTTTCCAGATGCCAGCCTTGCCCAGCCTTGGTGAGCAACGACTTCTAAGGATAGCAGTCTCTCTTTTCTGCAGAATATAATATTTTATTATTATCTTGGAGTGAAAAAGGTACTTTTAAGTGTGATAGAAACTCAGAGTCATAAAAGGAAGGAATGGTTAAATTAAATTTAAAAAACTTAGATATGAAAAGAAAGTCATAGAGTCACAAAGCATACCAGGAAAAAGCATTTGTATGTATGGGAGAAAAGGGAGAGATTTTTTCCAATATGTAAAAGCTTTTACAAGTTAGGGATTCAAAAGAATAATGAGTAATTTGCTGAAGAAGATATTTCAAATGACCAATAAATATTTGAAAAGATACTTTACCTTAGTAATAAAATAGATATTAAAAACAATAGTGTGATCTTTTTTCTTCTATCATATTCAGCTAATATTGATTACAATCTTTGTAAGATTGATTACTCAGTGTAGGATTGGATATAGGGAAATTGGTACTTATATAAACTGCTGGTAGTATAATTCAGCATAACCATTTTCAGGGACATTTTTCCAAAATCGATTAAAACTTAATGATACACCTACCCTTTGACTCAGTTCCATTTCTAGGATTTTAGCTTACAGAAACCCATACAAGTATACAGATACACATGGATAAGGCAGTTCTTTAGAATGTTGTTTACAGTACTATAAAATTGGTAATAACACAAATAGAGAGTTAGTTAAATAAATTATTCTACTTCTGTAGACAGAGTTGCCATGTCACCATGATCAATTAGATCTTTATGCAGTTCAATAGATATTTAAGATTTTTTTATATATGCAAGTATTTTTTAGTATAATTTAGTATTAAAACTTGACCTGAAAGGAAATGAAGTTTTTTAAAATAATTTTTAATGATTCCACTTAGTGTGAGTGTTCGTATGTTTTATTGAAGAAATACGAATGTGTTTGATATAGATACTGTCCTAGAATCTATAGGGTGGATAGGTTTTTAGATAAAGGATTTGTATTAACTAAAAAAAAAAAAAAATAAAACTGTAAAATAGTATGTATCATATTCCAGTTTTTAGGTTAAAATAATATTAGTGTGTGAATAGGAAAAAAATAATAGTTTAGAATATATTCCCTGTATTTAAATTATTGTTTGAGGGTATGGCAGTGTCTTTGGTTTTCTTATAAGTGAAATTAATTCAACATGAATTTGAATAAGATAAATAACACAGTTGTGGAGAGGATGGAACTTGCTCCCGATGCTGAAGTACTGTTTCTTATATCTCAGACATTTGTGTGATGACTTGGAGAATCTGTTTCTACAACTAAAAACTGAGATTTGTGGAAGACGAACTTGAGTTTTAGAGTCCATTTGCATTTTAAGAACTTCTGGTTACATTTCTTTGTTCACACGTTTCAGGAAGCTGTCTCAGCTCTTAGAGTGCTTAATCTGCTCAACATGTACATCGACTCTCTTGACAAGAGTCTTTCTTGCCCTTGTTTGTTTATAACAATGCCAGCTGCACTCTGGGGAACGTTGTAGACTCTTCCTGTTTTGCTGTGGTAACATTGGTGGGGCATCTTTTTGAACAGCGCCCATTCCTTGGATGTCTACAGTATCACCTTTCTTATAGGTTCATATATATGTGGCCAAAGGAACAACTTTATGTTTTCTAAAAGGCCTAGAGAACATATAGCAGCTGCCTCTCCTCTTTCCCTTTGTGTTGGTCATTTCGCTGGGTTGCTGGAAGATGGCGATTCCAGCCGAAAGGAACTTGGACAGTGTCTGTAGCTAAAATCTGTAGGCAGTTTCCATTGCCTACTTTCCATTGCCTACGATCTATATGGCACTAAGGTAGAGCCTCCTTACCTGTAACTTCCACAAATGTGGATTGCATTCACTATTCCTAAGAACTCTTCACAGCAGCATTCAGCAGTTACCAAATAGAACCATTTGGTCTAGTAATCTCATAGAATCAGCCTGCCTGCCTTTCCTTTCTTCTCTTATTATTAATTTTAAAAGCTAAACTTGAGACCGTATTTTTCCATTTTTTTCCATTAATGATCTATTTCTTTTCTAGGTTACAGTCCAGGGCACCACATTGCATTTTGTTGTCATGCCTCCTCAGTCTTCTCTGGTCTGTGACAGTTTTTTAGTCTTTCATTACTTTTCATGATCTTGAAAGCCTTGAGCTGTACTGGCCAGGTATCCTGTAGATTATCTCTCAGATTTGTTTTTTTTCCTTTTGTTTCACTCATGGTTAGATGGGGCTTGTGGGTTTTGGAAAGAATACCACAGAAGTGAAATGCCCTTCTTGTTACATCATATCAGGGATCATGATATCATATGACATCACTGATGATGTTAACTTTCATCACTTGGTTAAGATAGTATTTTTCTGGTTTCTCTAATGTAAAGTTAACATTTTGCTGTTCTTTGGAAATAAGTCACTAACTATACCCCAAAGGAGGGGCAGAGTCAGGAATTAAGCGCTACTTCCCATATAGGGAAGTATCTACATATATTATTTGGAATTCTATAAGAAAGAGTTGTCTCTTATCCCCAGCGTATTTAATCATTTATTTAGATCAGTATGGACTCTTGTATATGTATTTTGTATTTTTTGTTGTAATCCAATACTCTATTATTTTGTTCTTCAGGTTGTTCCAACTTTGTCCATAATGGAGCTCTTTCAGGGCAATTCTTGTATCCCTTTGATATGTTCCAGGACCCATTTTCTTTCTGGTATAAGATGCTTCAAGTTTATCTTTTTTCCCCTTGTCTCAGCTCTAGAATTAGCCATTTTTTTTTTCAAGGAACCTGGTTCCTTTTATTGGAGAATGGCATTTAAAAACCAAGATTGGGTGTTGGGTGTGCTTGTTGCTACTAGAGTGTCATTGCTTCAAGGCTCTTCAGGATATATATATGTCTTCTTTAAAATACTATGGAAATTTTCAAAAGCATACACAAAAGCCCAGATTCTCACTATCATACAGCTTGAACAATTATTAGTTAGTGGCCAATCTTGGTTTCATTTATATGGCCTCTCCTCATTCTTCATCCCAGCACCTTGATTATTTTTATTTTTTATGACCTAAATGAGGTATGGCTTTGTTTTTATTTATTTACGTATTTTAAAATTATTGCATATATGTAAGGTGTGCAACATGTTGATATTGATATACATATTCATAGTGTGGCAATTACTAGTCAAGCTAATTAACATTTTCACACATAGTTAAACTATTTCTTTTGTGATGAGAACTTTTGAAATTACTCTTAGCAAATTTCTAGTACATCTCTGATTATTTGATGTAAATCCCAGTAACTGTATTATCACACCTGTATATATTTTTGGCCTTTATCTCTGAAAAAAGAACTCTTTTAAATAGAAAAGATTTAAATTGAAGTATAAAAAAGATGTATTAGGAAATATGAAAGTGTAGAGTTTGATGGATTTTTATAATGTAACTGAAAACCGTGATCCAGATCCAGATTCAGGACATTTCCAGCCCTCTAGAATGCCACCTAAACATGACTGATAATTTTTCTAAGAACCTTTAAAAAACAAACATAACTACAATACCATAGAACACCTAAAAAATTAACAGTTTCTTAAAATCAGGTATCCAGTCATTTGCAGTGGGTAGGTTTTCCTCTCACCTGCTCATCCTTCCCTTCCCCTGCAGTGTATTGGTTGAAGACACAGAAGCAATGTGTTGGTTGCTCGTACTGTAGTTAATCACAGTCTGGATTTGGTGAGAGCATCCCTGTGGTATTTAACACGTTTTTCTCACTGTGGCTTTCTTGGTTTTAAATTTGTTTCTTACATTTTGGTGATGTAACCCCAGTACAGTAATGGGCCAGTGATTCTTTGGAGAAACTTCAGTAAGATATATTCATTAAATATTATCCTTGGTGTCTGATTAAAGTTTTCCGGCCTTGCTTTTCTAGCTAGGTCTAGAAGATTTCAAAAATTTTGTATCCTTTCCAGTATCAGAATTTTGTTATTCTTAGCTTTGTTTTCCTCTCTTCCAGAGGTTAAACGACCTGGACAGCTGTTAAGACAGTTTAATTAGCTAGTAAATGTTTTTAGTGTTGTTTCATGGCTGTGTCAAAATCCTCTGCATATAGGACTAGCTATGGTTGAAATTCTGACTAAAGGATCTATAATACAGTGTAAGGATTAAGCCATAAAAATAATTAGTATTGGTTGTGTTTGATTTGCTAAGTTTTCCTTTTTTTCTTTTTATATTATAGATCAGCTTGAACGGGTCTTTTTACGACTTGGCCATGCTGAAACCGATGAACAGTTACAGAATATTATATCTAAATTTCTTCCTCCTGTTTTGCTCAAGCTGTCTAGCACCCAGGAAGGAGTACGTAAGAAGGTAAGCATATTGGGACAGTTGGGGAAATTAAATGGTGAATAAATGGGTATATATTAAGTAAGTTTTCTGTTCTCATTATTGAAATCTTAGTTCATCCTCATTATGGCCTTTCAAAATGCAGAGTAAGTCTAGGACCAGCTTACATGATTTAAAGATAGCTTCTGTGTGCATAGCACAGCCGCATTTAATTCTGAAATATATGACGACTTGATCTAAAATCCATGCTTTTGATTCCAATATGAAAGTCAGGTGGTAATGGAGCAAAAATATTCTTTAATCATTAACTGACTGTGCATATAACCTTAATTAAAAATAAGCCACACAAATTTTTTAAAAGCAAAGTGTTGTTGTATAACTCCTGTTTTAGGATTCTGTAAAGTACTGTTACTAAAGTTTGATAACTATCACATCAGGGTTTTCTTTTTTTAACCTAAATATTCTATATGGAACATTTGCCTTCTTCATTTTTAGATAGTTTGTTAGTCTTTCGGTTATAGGTCTTTGGGCTAACATCAGGTTTCATCCTTTGGGCCACTCTAATTGATTGGCAGTGGCTTCCTGGAGGTCTGCCCTGAGAGGGATTCTGAGGCCCATCCTGATTTGGCTTCAGTGGAGAAAGAGTATCTTTGAGAATGTCTGTTATGTTTGAAAGAAGGGATAGGACATACTCTAGGGCATTCTAGTTACATATTCAACATGCCTGTTAATACTGCTTTGCTGAGATAAATATGTTTCTGATCATGTCACTATCCTATTTAAAACTCTTGTATGGCCTTCTCTTACCCTCAGGATAGCAAGGTATTAAAGGCCCTACATGAATTGGTTTCTGCTTACTTATTTAGCCTCAATGGCCTTGTCATTCATTTGAGAGATATTTACCGAGTGCCTTCTATATGCCAGATGTTAGGGATATATTTGTGGATGAAAGACATCTAGTTGGGGAGATGAGTATTAAATAATCAGGCAAATAATATCTAGTTATAAACTATAATAAATGCTAAGTTGGAATAGGATTCTGTGAAAGAATATATTTGGGGCATGAGAGAGACCTCTGTGTGTGTCTAGGAAGTAGCCAGACAGAGATGAGGAAGATGATTGAAGATAGAGATGGCCCTGTGCAGAGGTTCTGAGCTCTAAGGGAGTTGAAGAGGTCCACAGTGATGCATGCAGTGCACGAGAGGAAGAGTGATGAGTTCAGGCATTAGGGAAAGGAAACAAGGAATGTCAGATATAATGTAGAATGAAAAATATTCAGACACATGAGTTCCAGTGGGCAGCGATTAGAAAGCTCATGTGTAAATAATTTCGATATATGAAATTTGAAATCGATGCAACTAAGAATTAATTTGTATTGACTTTCAGTTATATAATTTTTGGGTTTCTAACTATCAATTTTCTAATGCATGTTAGACTTAACCAGGATGACTCCTGTAAGTTTGCTGGTCATTTGTGGGTAAACTTAATAAAAGAGAAATGAAAGTTTTAGATTTCTACTGACGCATCATTGGAGTGCATTTCCTATTTTAAGGAAAATGAAGTTTGTTATATAGAATTCTACTTTATCATTAACTTTGTATATTCAGACTCATTAGAATAGCTAACAAAGACTGCCCGTACCGTGTGTTGACAAGGATGTGGAGCAGCTGGAGCTCTCCTAGACTGCTGGTGGGAGTGTAAAGCAGTACTAGAATAGCCACTTTGGGGACGGTTTGGAATATTCTAAAGCTTATCGTGCGCATAGTCCATGACCAAGCATTTTCAGTCCTGAGCTTATATACAACAGAATTGTGTATATTTGTGCACCAAAAGGCATATCTAAGAATGTTCATAGCAGCACTATTCGTAATAGGCCAAACTGGAAATAATCTAATGTCAATAAAGAAGAGAATGGCTAAATTGTATTTTCCTACTAGAGCAATGAAAGTGAACTATTGCTATGAGCAATAACATGAATGAATGTCAGATATAATGTAGAATGAAAAATATTCAGACACATGAGTTCATCCTGTGTGTTCCATTTATGTATAGTAAATTTAAAAATGGTATTAGACTTATGAACATGGATAATAGACTAGTAGTTACCAAGGGTAGGGGGAAGGAGAGATATAGATAGGGTAAAAGGGGTCAAATATGTGGTGACAGAAAGAAATCTACTTATGGGCAATGAACACAGTGCAATATATATACACCTTACTGTTGAATTGTACATCTGGAACTTACGGGATTTCATTAACCAATGTCACTGTAACAAAAAGAAATAAATTTAACAGTAAATAAAAAAATAAAAAATAAAAATGGTATTAGAAATTGGTGGGGGTGGTAACCTTAGGGGCAGAGGGGTTAATGGGAGGGGATAGGGTACAGGGCTTTTGTGGTTCTGGTGGTGGTTACATAGCTGTCTTTTGTGAAAATTTATTGAGCCATATACTCTCAATTGCATGCTTTAGCTTTGTTCTGTACTTCAGTTAAAAAGTTTATTAATGAATAAATGAATATAAGTTAATAAGTAGTAATGAGAACTGATATGGCCAAAATAATATATACCTGAGTGTGGTAATTTTAGAGGCTTATTGATAGAAGTTAACTGTTACGTGTTTAGCCAGGATTGGTTTAGCTGATTTCTTGATTTTTACGGGTTTATAGAAGATTCTCAATGGTGAATAACCAAATTTAGGAAATTTAGTATTTAAGGTGATAAAATTTGTAGAAGAAAATTAAGTAGTTAATCCATTTAAAATTTAAAAAAATCGTTATTAAAAAAGAATGCCTGTAATTGTGGGCATGATCATCTGTCACCATCAGTGATTTTCCATAGAGTCCTTCTAGCAGTCAACTGAGATTAGATTGTCATAGGAGGGCTATTTCCTTTAGCTTGGTTCCTCCTGATTCTTTTCCTCATCATCAGCTGATTCATATGTCTGGATCTGGTGGTAAGTTTGGATGAAGAATTCATGGTAATGCAAGTTTCTAGGTCTCTTTAAGGTATCAGGGATCCCAAGAACATCTTACACTGACACTTCAGATGAATTGAGCTCAGCTATCAGTTTTTGAAAAGTTACAAATATGGACCTTGGAGTCAAATCTCGAGTATGCCACTTGCTGGCTTAGTATCTTTGGGCAAGGTACTTTACTTCCTTGAGCCTCTGCTTCCTCACTTACAGGTGAAATGACAAAGTGGAATGAAGTACCACCTCTCTGGTTGTTATGAGAATCAAATGAGATAAGGAATGCACAATGCTATGTTTAAGTCTGTTTTTCAGTGCTCCACCTTAGCAAGATAATCTCACTTTTATAGTAAGACTGGGGCCATTTGACATAAGCCTCTGTATCTTCTTTTCCACCCATGGGAATTGTTGACTTGTCTACCTTTATTTCTGCTGTCTTTTCCCACTTAAAGTAGGGGAAGCTTGTTATTTCTTAAAACTCTTTAGTAGAATCAGATGATCTTCAGAATAAAGTAAAAATTCCTCAGCATTTTACCCGAATCCTTTTATATTCTGAACCCTGCTTTTAAAACTCTTACCATTCTGTTTCAGTCACATGCAGTATGCCATGTTCTTTTAGACCTCTGTACCTTATAACTGATTCTCTGCTTGGAAATTTATCTGGTCTTCAGGACATAGCGTTCTTGTCACTTCCTCTCTGAAGTCCTCCTTGATTTGGCAGATACTTTTTCTTCTGGAAACCCATAGTACGGGCATACCTCACTTTATTGCACTTCACAGATTTGCATTTTTTACAAATTGAAAGCAAGACCCTCCACTGGCAAAATGATTACTGCCTTGCTTTATTATGATATTCACCATAATGAGATGGCCTAGAACTGAACTGCGGTATCTGAGATATGCCTGTGTCTTGTACAGGTAATATTCATGGTGATCTTAGTTTGGGCTGCCATAACAAAATACTCTATAGACTGGATGACTTAAACAACAAACATTTATTTCTCACAATCCTGGTGGCTGGAAGTCTGAGATCAAGGTGCCAGCATAGTCAGATACTTTGTTCATGAATTCTTCATGGTTTATAGAGAGCAGCCTTCTTGCTGTGTCCCCACATGGCAGAGAGAAAAACTCTGATCCCTTCATCCTCTTAGAAGGACACCCACCTACCCCATCATGAGCTTTACCCCCATGATCTCATCTAAACTAATTAACATCCCCAAGTCATCCCACTGGTGTTCAACATAAGAATTTTGGAGAGACATACACGTTCAGTCCACAGCATGGTATGTTTCAATCATTTGTTCACAGGTCTTTTGGGAGACTGTCCCTCAGTATTGGCCCATCTGGGATCTCAACTTTGATTAACTAAAGGACATTGTAAAATAAATTCACTAGTAAGATCTGGTGAATGGATTCTTGGAGGATATTTTATACTCCCTTTCTGAGATATAAATTTACATTTTTAAAGAGAAACTAGCTACTATTCATTAAACTAAGTGATATCTGAGAAATGAATTTGTTTTTAAATTATGGTCAATAATTTCAGTTTATATTTCTCTGTATTTTAGGTAATGGAACTGTTGGTCCATCTGAATAAGCGCATAAAAAGCCGCCCCAAAATACAACTCCCAGTAGAGACACTATTGGTTCAATACCAGGACCCTGCTGCAGTTTCCTTTGTCACAGTGAGTGTTATCTTGGACTGTTTTCTGACTTATAGTAAGTTTTCTTTTATAACATTTATTAGATGTCATTAGTATATTGACAACTTAGAATTTTACTGTAGGCTTTTTCTAAGTGAAGTATTCGATTTCTTTTTTAAATGACACATTGTTTTGCCACTGAGTACTGATCCAGAGGAAATATTACCATAAAGGCAGTGGTAGAAACAGGATAATGCATGGATGTTTATACTGGCAAAGTAATGTTGGTGAAATGACTTGTCAGATATTTTGATCTATAAAAGAATGATTTGATTCTTAGTAAAAGATTATATGGACCAGTTTGAATAAAGGTAAGGGTTATATAACATGGGCATGGATAAAGGATAACAGAAGAAAAATGGGTAAAATGTAAGAAGAGTTAGGAAGGCTGAATTTTGAAAACATCTCTCTGGTATATGTATATCTCTGTGTGTGTGTGTGTGCGTGTGTGTGTGTGTGTGTGTGTGTGTGTGTGTGTTTGTACGCACACACTCTCAGAAAGTGGAGTAAACTGAGGCTGGTAAGAAACATTTCTCTTGAATTGTCTTCATGAAAATTAAAAAATGTTGTCTGATGACAGGTGATTTTTTTTTTGGCCCTTATAGTTTCTCGCATTGAGGCAGAATCTTTTGGGTCTTATCTAACATCTGGACTCCAGAACTTTGGAGCTACCTATTGGTCCAGACGTCTTGTTTGTGCCTCTGGACATATAGATTCATTACAAATGTTCCTTTCTTTAAGCACATAGGAACATTGTGTGCCATTAAAATTGCCAAATAGGATGGGTTTCAAGGAAAGGGATAGCCTTATGCAGTCTATTCTAAAGTGAAGAATCCTTCAGAAAAGCAGATCTTTATATTATGCATTTATGAGGTTTGCTTAAAATGAGGCATTCACATGAATTAAAGTGGTACAAACATACCAGAAGCACTCAGCTTCCCTTGGTTCATCACCCATTGGTCAGTTATTAGAGTGAGGAACCAGAGTGCTGCCATATGCTAAGGTTGTTTTAGGAACAGACAGTTGAGAAAGGGCTGCCTAGGATAATGTGGTCTCCCATGTGGTCTCCTCTTAGCTTGAAAGGCTTAATGCGACTAATTGGGAGAGCTGATGATAATGAGTAGTATGCATGTTTAGATAAGTCAAATGATTACTTTGTTATTTTCAGTGAAAAGTAATTGTATATATATACTTTTCCCAGCTTTATTGAGACATAATTGGCAATTAAATTGTATATATTTAAGGTATACAATGTGGTGATTTGATATGTGTGTACAGGAGTGTTTTAGATTAGGTGTTACTCCCTATATGAAGCCCATTTCAGAGCAAGCATTTTGAATAAGTGGGACTGTAATTCATCCTGAAATATAATTGTTGGTCAAGCTACAATAAACATGTAGAAGGAAGATGCGATTTCTTTGTTATAATTTCGAGTTAGCAATCATATGTTTTTGTTGAAATCCTTGAGTATTTCCTTCACCCTCACTTGCTTTTCTCTCATTGCCTTAGAATTTTACTATAATTTATGTTAAGATGGGCTATCCACGCCTACCAGTGGAAAAACAGTGTGAACTGGCCCCCACGCTCCTCACTGCAATGGAAGGGAAGCCTCAGCCACAGCAGGACAGGTATGCTTTTCTCAGTTTCGTTGTTTCCCATACACAAAAGTCAACAGCTGCCATTCAAAAACAGGTCAACACATTTGGTAAATATATCAAATATAAAGGCTTGAGCTCTTTCAGTTGACAAATAATTGAATTTTTTGTGATACATTATTTTGTTAATACTATCAAAAAATTCTTAATGTGAGCATATCAAGCAATGTAGAGCTAACATTTTTCTCAATTTAAATACTTTTTTTTTTTTGTCAATTTGAGGCAACGAATTTTTTGTGATTGCAAAAATTAGTTATAAAATGCTTTTCATCAAAACATTTCTATCTTGGAAGATATAAAGTTTCAGAGTAGTTTTCTTAAGGAACAGATCATTTGTTTATATTAATATGGGAATTGATTGGAGAGGTGACAAGATTCAGATAACATCCTTCGTTTCTCAGCTTAGCCACAAATTTTGTATTGTAGCTATGTAGTTGTGAGAAGTCATGAGAAGGGCAGAAGTTGTTGAGGAAAGATGGAGTTAAATGTTTTCAATTCACCTTTTTAGAGCATATAGATTTAAAAAAGATTATGATACAGACATATACAAGTAAAAATAAACATTACAAACACTGAAATTGTTTTTATGTTTTAAGACTCACAAAAGGTATATACATTGAAAGAACTACTGATGCTGTGTTAAATTCACACACTGGAAATTTTAATATTATATTTCAGATATTGACATGATTGATTTTTAATTTAACTTTGGAATAAATTTATTTTAATTAACTGTGGAAAGGAAGAAAATATTATTGAAAGGACATATTACAAGTTGAACTTTACCTAAGGTTTAATATATAATCTTGTGGTAACATATTAACACTGAGCCCATATTATGCACATTTTTTTTTCTGGTGCTTCTGGTGATGAGCCAAATTGTCTAAATGCTAATTATCACTTCATATACTGAGCTTTCAATAAGAAAGTAATTTAGGCCAGTCTCTAGATTAGGACTTTCAAATTAGTGGTATTGAAAATGAGTGGCCCTTGATACAATTTCCACTTTCTGTTATGTGATTTTGTCTGTTATTTGCATGTATACAAACCTTGTTTGTTAAGTAGTTGCAATAAATGTAATTGTTTTTTCAGCTTAATGCATCTTTTAATACCAACCCTTTTTCACATGAAATACCCTGTTGAATCATCAAAATCAGCCTCTCCATTTAATCTTGCTGAGAAACCAAAGACTGTGCAGCTGCTTTTGGACTTCATGCTGGATGTCCTCCTGATGCCTTACGGGTAAGGGGAAAAAGATGAACACAAAACAAAGCAACCTTGTTCTTGCTTGCTTTTTACTATGTGGCATTAAGTACTACTTTAAGTAATTCAGCTTTCATTTGAAAATGGATCTGTCTCAGATATCTCTTTTTGTTGCAGCCCTGACCTCTTCTAGACTCCCGCTCCACTGTTTATTGACCTTGTAGGTTTGGAGTTGTGATTTTAGGCTCAACTTTCCAAGCTGAAATCAGTCTTTCCCCTTAAGACTAGTTCCTCTTCTTTACTTACTACCAGTGCTGTGATGATGATTCTTTTAGTCTTGCAGGCATACAATTATAAATTGCCTTTCAGCCTTTTTTTTCTTGTTGCTGCAATAGCAGTTTAAAAAAATACCTGCTTGATTTATCCTGGAATCATTCCCACTTGCTGCCATCTAGTTTTGGCTCTTTTCAGCTCTTGTCACAACTTTCTCACCAGCTGCTTTTCTTCAAAACTACACTGGCATAGAGTTTCCTGATTTTTAAAACACATCTTATCAGGTCACACTTTAAAATCCTTGGGCTGTTACTTTCCAGTCATTACAGGCACACTTATTGTCTTTGCCTTTCATGTTTTAAGAGAATACAATTCTCTCTGCTTAAAATGCTTTCTTATTAAAAACAGGAAAAAAGACGTGCTGAAAGAAAACAAGAAACAACAGCCAAAAAACCACTTTGAATAAGCATCACAAATTAGCTGAGATGTCAGCTGTGTGTATTACTAAACACCTATGTATACAATTGTAACTGTGTTTTTATTATAATGTTGACATGTCCATCTTCTCTACTAGATTGGGAGCTCCTTGAAGTCAAGAACTTTTTAATCTAGCTCTGGTCCCTGGCATAGTTCCCATGTTGTGATCTGCTTCAAGTCTGCTTATTTTCTAGGTTCTGCAGCCAGAGATAGTTTCCTCCAATACTGATTTCATTATGTTTCTTTCCTAATCAGAAATTCAATATACACTATAAACTTAACATATGGGCTACATATCATCTGTTTCTCAAGCCAGACGCAAGAGTTCATGCTGTATGATTTCTTTCCTCTGCAGTTTGCTCTCCTCCTATCCCTGTAGTTTGGTGCCTTTATTTTTTGGGCCTTCACACATTTTCTCTGCCTATAACACCTACGTATTTACTTTCACTACCTCTGGCATATCATTTTTTACTTTTCTGCAGTTTCTTTGTCATCTGATAACATGTCAAATGCTGTGACTTGAGTTGTGTTGTTATTGTCTCAACTTGGCTCCAGATGTCAGAGACTAAATTTGGTGTTCCTCTATCTTGTGTTTAGCATGATGTTTTGCACAGTGTTAGCTGTTCAGTAATGATTGATTGATTGATTGCCACCAGTCTTGATATAACTTAGAAATAAATGAAAATCTCCTTTTATGCTTGTTAAATCAGGAGGCAGTCAGAATTGGCAGGCGATGATGACTTTGGTAAATAAACTTTGAAATCCAAATTTGACTTAAGCACATAATGTACCCAAGCCAGTGATTCCTCACATTTTTCTTACCAGTGAGAATTTGCCTCATTTATATAAAAATAAAGTGATTCCTTAACAGTTTTTTTTTTAAAATATGAATTTAGGAATTGAATGAATATGGCATATAAGAATTGTGGAATAATTTACCATGTCACCAGGCTCCAAGTGTTTTCTTTAACTTTTTGTACAATGGGTAATTTAATATCTAGTCTGATAATTTGTCAGCATAGAATTTTTGAGTTTTACTTGAATTAATATTTATATAGAAATCATTTTGTAGATGAGGAATACCAGTTTGATTAGGTCAAAATGAATTTCCCAGAAATCTTATTTTTAATCTCTAAAAGCTAAAAATAAAATAGAAAGATAATTTAATAAATAATAGTTGCAAAGGGCTTTGTCCATACAATGGGAGAAGCTAATTCTCTTTTCCTCCTTGGGCCCTTTTGTTTTCATTTTGGGGGACATTATGTGCTTATGTTGTAAGTGGTTTTAGTGAGTTTTCTAATGTAGGGATATAGGGCATTCAAGGAGAATTTAAGGAGAATAACTATAAATATTCTCTGCTTTGGATATAGATCAGTACCCCCCCTCCACCCCTCCTCCAGTCAACAAACCTTTCTTTGCATTTGTCAACTAAAAACTAAAAATGCATTCGGTCAGTAGTAGCTCTTAGAACAATTGTTTATAGCTTGAGAGTGAACCAAGTATTTACATTCATTGTTGGTAACTATTATCGTTCATTTGTAACCAAGGCAAGCAGATGGTTATTCTGCTGAAGATGTAGATACCTATTTTAGATACCTTTATTTTTCTTTATGATGACATTTTACTTTTAAGTTTATTTTTTCTAGAAAAATTCTGCACGAGGAAAGTATATACTTGAATGTATTATATATGTGTATGTATGTGTGTGTTTTTATAGAAAGGGGTTAAATTTTCCATTTCTTTTTCAGATATGTGTTAAATGAATCCCAGAGTCGCCAAAATTCATCTTCAGCACAGGGTTCTTCTTCTAATAGTGGGGGAAGTTCTGGAATACCACAGCCTCCCCCAGGAATGAGCTTTTATGCAGCTAAGAGAGTTATTGGTGATAACCCATGGACACCTGAACAGTTGGAACAGGTATCACATACTTTTTATTCATCTTAACCTTGTATACCCACCCCTATGAAGTTTATGCAATCATTTGCAACCTAATTTCGTGTATGCAGGCTCTCTGATGAAATATGTTTGAAAGGAGCGATTGACGTAATGTGTTCTCTTCGTCATGTCACTTATCTGTTAAAGCCCTGGGGAAAGGGAGGAGTGGGGAACGTGCCTCAGTTTTTCTAATGTTGCTTTCATATTTCAAGTGTGAAGTACAGCTCACTTACAGATTGAATATATTTAGCTGCTTTTAGTTTTTCATTATAGGTATAATAATTAGCTGCTTTGGGGCAGTTAGAATGCAACTTATCCTACGTCATTCAGTTTATTAAGGCTGTACATTTTATGTAAAGTGAGAAACTCCTGTACTCATAAGTGACAGTATGTGGGAAAGCATGACTCCCTTTTCTGTTTCTTCCTGGGAATTTAAAAATTGGCATTAAGAATTTTATTCTGGATTTAAACAGGACACAGATGTTCTCTGAGCAGCATTTAAAAAAGACTGGTGCTCTGCAGAGAAGGGGCCTCCCTGTGTCTGTGTCATCAGGCACCTCAGGCAAGAACAGATGGGATCAGTATGTAATTATTTTGGAATTCAAGCAACATGGGTTAGTCTTCCAATCCTTCCTTTATCTCTCCATGGCAGTCTGAATATTTGATCCTTTTCTTTTTTGGGGGACGTAGGTGACCATTGGTCCAAACAATGTTCCCATGAGAGGGAAAAAGGCAGTTTGGGACATTCTTGCCACTCACAAATTTATAGAATGATTTGTTTAGTGAGGGCTGTATTCGATTAGATTTACTTCTTCATGTTTTATAGGTTTTTTTTTTCCCCTCAAGCCAAGATGTAAGTAAGAAAGAAGGGTAAAGGTAACAGAAGCTACTCTTTATTGAGTATGAACTGTGTGACAGGCACTATGCTGAGGAGTACTTTGAATACATTATCATTTAATCCTCACAGCAACCCAATGAGGTATAGAAATTGTTATTTCCAGTTTGTAAAATGAACTAGAGGTTTTGAGATTTACCACAGTCTCACTTTCAGTACTAGACTTTGAGTCTAGGCTAAATCTATAAGTGCTGGAGAGTAATTGTTAACATTAAATTGTAACATTGTTGGTCATTATTTGCTAGTTTCTAAGGGTCACTATATGCCTTTTGTCACTTTCATAATCTAGTGCTGAAATGAATAGTTTTATTTTCAAGGATGAAAATGGTTTTCTTGTAATTTTTAAATCTTTTGTTTTATATTTTTCCTTCCAGATAAGCAGCTTTTTATTTTGATAAAGTTAATGATAATATATAAAGATTCAAGTAATATAGAACACTATAAAGAGAAATTAAAAATTACATGGAATCTTGCCACCCTAGTTTGTCATTCACCTATACCCTGCTCTTTCTGTTTATGTGCGTATGTGTTTTACACAATATATTTTTACATATAATACATTATTCACAGTTCATTTTTTTAATTTAACATTGTATCAAGTTTTTAAAAAATGTCATCTTTTTAAGTGTTTGTATGTTGTACCTCATAATATTTTTTAACCAGTCTCCTGTTGATGGACATTTGTATTGTTTCCAGTTTTCTTTGAACATTTGTTTATATCTTTGTGTACTTGCCTTTTATACTTCTCCTTTTTATGTCTTAAGTAAATTTTTGAGTCTCTTCTGTTGTAGGTCTCGGTATAAGTTAAGTTGTGTTGAACTGGGGTGAAGGCAGGCATTTTTATGATTTTTTAAATATTTTTAAATTACATCCTTTGTTATTTAATAATTTTAAACTTTATACATTCTAATTCATATATGTATATAGGGACTGTAACTGATTTTTTAGGATAAAGATAAAGTTTTACTTTTCAGGTCTTTATTTTAAATAGAGTTGTTTTTAGTGACATTCATAGCTACTTTACATTGCATGAAGTTCTAAGCAGAAATCCTCTTTAGTCTCTTTCATTTTAGCCAGTTAATTACATTGAATACAGTTTGATTAGAAATCCACTGGATTGACTAGAGTACGTTTGAAATTACATTGTTTTCAGTATCTAAGAATACTGAGGACAAGAATTAGTATGTTAACAGTAGAGTGGACATTTATGGAATATGAGTTAATTTAGTTCCTTTTGAACTGTCATAACCATGAAGCAGTTTATCTCTAATGTACCACCACGCTTACCTGAAGGCTCCAAATTTGTACTTCAGTTCAAGGTTTCATCATTTTAGAGAATCCTGAGTAGGAAGTCTGAGAGACTTGGGTTTGAATCTCGCCTTCATCACTTGCTAACTCTATGTTATAATCTCTTAAACCTTGCCTCATTTTCTGCATCTGAAAAATGGGCATACTAATAACTTACTTCATAGATTGTGAGGATTAAATGAAATCATGAGTATGTATAGTTAATATAGCCCCTGGCACATTGGAAGCCTAAATTGGAGCAGCTGCTGTTGTTACTATTTATCTTTGGGTTATGGTTATACTGATATGTTAAACAGTATTTTTGGTTGGTGGTCTTTGTTTCTCTGATCATTGTTTCGCCTTTCCTTTTGATCTGCAGTGCAAATTGGGTATAGTTAAATTCATAGAAGCTGAACAGGTGCCTGAACTTGAAGCTGTTCTCCATTTGGTGATTGCTTCCAGTGACACACGCCACAGTGTGGCAACGGCAGCAGACTTAGAATTGAAAAGCAAGCAAAGGTAAACTACATCTCTTTTAAACTTTCAAAATTGGAAAGAGGCTGGATTTCTAAAAGCTTACTCAGCATGTATTTGTCTTTTAGGATTTTGTGTAATGAAATACTCAGTTTATTAGATTATGAAGTATACCTAATTTATAATAAGACAAAGGAGTAAAGCAGTTTGGAGAAGCAGTTTAAAACTGCAGCGAGTTAGGAATATTACTATAAGAAATGAGACCTTTGTCTAGATAAATGAACTTAAAGAACTGATGTTAAAAAAAATGTTATTTCTATATTATTTGTTTCTGAATTTTTACAACAAACATGTAATCAAAAACCTAAAACTAGAAAGATGGCAAGAAGAAAAGGAGAAGAAACTGAAAATTATCCCTAATGGTTAACTGCTATTAGGTTTTTACTTTAATTTACTAAAGTGTTTTGTCAAAAATCTCTAAACCTACAGTATTTCTAGAAGAGAAACAACGGTAGAGCTAGAGGATTAAATAGTAGCAGTCAGCTGAGGAAAAATGTAGGCAACTGATAACTAAGCTGTAATTGTATAATAACTTGAGGATAGTGGAATTGTGGATATCCAAAGAATAGGCAGATTAATAAGCTATAGAAGAAGAGATGGCATAGAAAAAGTCAAAGCAGTGGGACAATTAGTGTTTGCACAAATATAGCTTATCTTGACAGCAAAACCACTGTTAAAAAACAGAGAGAAATAGTATGGTTAAATCTTGCTAATCAAGCAAATGCAGGATGGTTTTATTGCTAGGTTATAGAATGACTGGGTGGAAGCCACTGCAGAGGTTGGGTGCCACTAATCATGTGATAATCTAATTGACCTTATTGTGGAGCCCAAGTAGGAATTAATCTTAGTGACTAAGGCAGCATGACTGCTCGTAGAATGAGGTGGTAAAACTGCAATTATGTGCTGGTAGATAGGAGGGGGATGCTGGGAAACAGAATGATAAATTATTAGAGAAATGTGATGGGCTGTGAGCTTCCTAGGGTTCTGTCTTTAATGGGTAAAGTTTTTTTGTCACCTTCCTTACCAACTTTGAATTTGCCCCAGGGCTCTTTGACCAAGTGTAATATAGCTCTGCTCTGTTGGAACTGCCCTGTGGCTTTGGCCCTGGGAGTGGCATACAGTCCTGGTGTTCTTATGTGTTACCAAATTGGGCCATTGGGTACAATGATGTTTTGAATTGAATTGGGATAAGTGACTTTTTTTTTCTTGTTTAAAAACTAACTTTCGTAGAGTTAATCCCTTTTCTTTCCTTTTTTTCTGTAGTGTCAGGTGCCCATTTCGTTTGTGTATTTCTAACTTTTGGTAACAAATATTGGGGCTGTGATTTTTTGCAATAATTGAAGTGGGAGAAAAAAGATAATTTTAACAAGTTGTGTTGAAACCTTCTGCAGCTTGATTGACTGGAATAACCCTGCCATCATTAATAAGATGTACAAGGTATACCTTGGAGATATACCACTGAAGACAAAAGAGGTAGGTGGTTTTGGTTTATTCTCACATCATCATAAAAAGCACTTTTTGACATTTGCTCTATATATTTGAACACTTTTTTCTAGTTATTTTGATTTAAGCTGAACCTGTGCTATAGGAAATATTAGTTTTAAACCATGCTAATCTAGGTGGATTACAATCCCCTGGTAATTTAGTTTACTTGATCTGATGCTTAAATAATGATTGTCTAGATTAGGGATCAACAAACTTATTCTCTAAAAATTTTAGGCTTTCCTGGCCATATGATTGTGAATCTGCAACTACCCAACTCTGATGTAACATGAAAGCAGTCCTAGGCAACACATAACTTAATGAGCATGGCTATGTGCCAGTAAAACTTTGTGGATACTGAAATTTGGATTTCATTTAAGTTTTATGTATTATGAAATACTATTCTTTTTAAAAAAATCTTTTGAAAACATAAAAACTATTCTTAACTCACAGGCCTTACTAAAATGGATGGTGGGCCGTACTTGTTGACCCCTGGTCTGAAATCTAGAACAATAGGTGGGTGGTTCTTCTGAAGCCTCAAAGTAAAATGTTCATTTAATAACATCAGTTATGTTTAAGTTTACTATGTTTAAGTGTTCCATGTCCAAACCCAGACTTACAAGGACTATTTGTTTGCTCACTTGCTTTTTAAACCATAAACAGCTGTTTTAAAAATCATATTAGTTCCAGTTAGATTAAATTGGGTGTGATGTAGCAGAAAGAACAATAAATTGGAAATTGCAGCCCCTCCCTGGATTGCAGCCCTGAATGGGCTGCCCATAATAAATGTACCCAGGAGGAGAGATTTGGCTAATCATAGAGCTTCTCTGGGCCTCATGTTCTTCATGTAAAAAATGAAAGGGTTGGATTAGATTAGTGGTTCTCAGAGTGTGGTTCATGTACTTTTATTGATTCACAGTGAGACTCTTAGAAGTCTACAAAAACAAGATATTAATTTTTTTTTTTAAGGTGTTGATATTTGCACCGATAGTACAAAAGCAGTGCTGGGTTCGACTGCTGGAGCCCTAGCATCAATCAAAGTTGTGTCACTAAATAATACTGGTAGTCACTCTATCCTTCACTGTCAGCTCATGGTTAAAAAAAAGATAGACTAAAACTCAGCTTTACTTAAGAATATTGTGGATGAAGCAGTAAACATTTTATCTGAAGAGTAGATGGGACGACTGGTTATTGAGATGGGTTTTTGGAAGATAGTTATCTAAAATGACAAAAAACAGCATGATTTACTGGCAATGATAAAAGTTGAGCTTTCAAGCAAAAATTAGAATGTTGGGAAACTTGTATTCATCACAGTGAGCTTGACAGTTTGTTAGTACTTACTGACTTTTCAATAACAGGCTTTTTTTTTTTTTATCTTTTATAATGAAACGTTGTTTAAACTCAGTGTACCGGTGTTTTCCAAATGACCGGTAATGTTACAGAAGCATACAAGGGTGCTTAGATAGACCAGTGGGATTTAGTATAACAGCATGTGTAACAGTTCGTTGACAGGGTTTCAAGTCCAAATGGCAACTCACCTTGAACAAACTATTGTTTATCACATTTTCACGTATCAAAGAATATCCACAATTACTTGAAAAGGCTAAAGTCATCCCCATATCTGTGAGAAGTCAGGTTGTTTTCATATACTTTAACAAAAACAACGCATCACAGCAGATTGAATGCAGTAGGTAGACAGTAAGGAGATTTACAGAAAATGTAAAACAGTGCTACTCAGTACAGTTTTGTTCTGGGAAATGTGGATGTTTTTCTTAAAAAAATATGTTATTTGTGAAAATATGGAATGGGTTTCTTAATATTATTTTAAAGTGAATAAGTATTTAAAAAATTTCTGTTTTAATGTCAATATAGTAAATATTATAAGTATGCCAGTATAAACAAAAGCTTTTTGTAGTCTTCCATAATTTTTATGAGTGTAAAGCAATCTAGAAACAAAAATTTAAGAGACTACTGATTTAGATGCTCTATCACGACTTTTTTAGTCATGATGACTTTTAAATGCTAAGTTATAATTAAATGTGTTTTTGACAGGGAGCAGTTCTGAAGCCAGAGCTGAAAAGGGACCCAGTCAGCACGAGAGTCAAGTTGAAGATTGTTCCGCATCTTCTTCGTTCTAGACAAGCTGCGGAAACTTTCCCAGCTAACATTCAGGTAATTTGTTCTTTCCAGAGAAAAATGGCCTGTTTATTATACCTTTTATGTCTGTATTAATGGATATTCAGGAGGTAGGTTGATGTATCTAACAAGTTTAATGAGATTTTGTATCTTTTTCTGTCTCAAGTTTATTTAGCTGCAGAAATGATTTAAAAATTTTAAATTATAGACTATATAGTGTATATGGTTACCATTTATCCTAAATGTATGGTGATAATCCCTCTCAAACTATTGTTTTTCTCAGTGGCTTTTCTCCAAAAGTGGTTCCACAGGAGGTGTTACATAAGTGGAAAAATGAGTCTTCCTTAATGAAAACCCCACATGAAGACAGTGGCCAAAAGCCTCTTGATTCTGGCTTCTTAAGTCTTCATCTCCCTATGCCTAGTGTGCTGTATTAACTGAGGCACTCCACTTTTTGTTTTGGTTATTGCAGTAGTCTTCTACCTCGTTTCCCTGCCTTGAGGCTTGCCCACAGCCAGTCTGTTTTCTGTGTTGCCACTAGAGTTATTTTTGCGGTTAGAGATCCTTATATTCTGTTAATGTGGGATTCAAGCCCCTTCGCAGAAGCCCTTGCCTTTTCTCTAAGCGATAACCAGTTCAGCCTTGGGGGCAGGTAGATTTGAGTATGAGTTGACCCCTGAACAAAACAGGTTTGAATTGCATGAGGCCACTTGTACATGCATTTTTTTTCAATAAAAATTGTAAATGTAGTTTTCTTATGATTTTCTTAATAACATTTTTTTCTCTAGCTTACTTTATTGTAAGAATACAATATATAATATATATATAGCATACCAAGTAAGTGTTAATTAACTGATTATGTTATCGGTAAGGCTTCCCGTAGGGTATTCTTAAGTTTTTGAGGAGACAGAAGTTATATGTGGATTTTCAGTTGCACAGGGGGGAAGTGGGGTGTTGGCACCCCTAACCCCCTTGATGTTCAAGGGTCCATTGTAGTTTTCTCATTAGTTACTTGCTTTTGATACTACATAAACTTCAAGATTTTTTCTGCTTTTCTGTTTTTTTTTTTTGTTTTTTTAAAACATTTTTTTGAATCTGTAAAATGGGTGGGGTAGTAACAATTACCTTATAGCAATGCTGTAAAGACTGAATGGGATAATAGGAAGTTGAGAGCACAGTGGCTAGTACTTATTCAGTTATGAAGTTCTCAGTAAATGGTGAAAAGTTAGCAGTTATTTCTCTTCTGGTTTCATCTCTCACCACCCCCTTGCCCTTTACCTTATGCTCCAACCTCAAAGAGTGTTGCTCTTTAAATATGCTGTTTTCATGGTTCTGCATCCATTCCTGACGCTCCCTCTGTCTGGCACAGCTCCTTCCCCGCTTTAGCCTTGTTAACATCTACTCATGTGTCAGGATTCCCTCGTGTGTTCTCCCTTATGTCTGAAGTGTTCCCATTTCCTGCCCCTCTTCTCTTTCAGCCCCAAAGTAAGAACACTCATTTGTTTTCACTGGATGGTGGACATAGACTTGCCTTAGCATCTCTCCCTCTTAAGGCTTATTTGTTTAAGTGGCTGCTTTCTCCTTCTGGATGTAAAACTTTCGTTCCTAGTATCTGGTACTCAGAAATTGGACTGATTTCAAGTTCTGTGTCTCCATAAACGTAAAATTATTACAAAGCTTCTTCGGTTTTATTTTCCAAGTACTATTTCCCAGACAGTGTCTTGATAATTTGGGTTCAGAAAATGTGGTTATAGTAACACTACATTACATAAATAAGCAGGTAGAATTTTGTGACAAAAAGTTCATAGACATATTTTAGGTGTATACTTCACTTGTAGTTATTTCTGTTTTTAAAATAAGTCTCCAGCTAAAATTTTATACATTTAAAAACAAACTCATTGTCCCTCTCCCATAAGCATTCTTTCTTTCTTTATATTCCCACTTCTAATGATGGTGTTAGCATTCTCACATATCATCGGCCCTACCCCTTTTTTCTCGACCTGTCAATCACAGTTCCCTTTAAAATATCATTCAGATAGGCCTCTTTTTTCCCCCAAAGACCAATGCCTTTAACTAGGCACATGTTTCCTTACCTTGATTTTGAACATATGAAATCATCTAACATAATTATTCTTCACATAAAATGTGTACGCTATGGGTTTTATTTTTTCCCACAAATCATTAGTCAGAATGATGGTCCACTGCAGTGTGAACTGTGTGACTTCCTACTGGTAGACCCACAAGTTTTTGCAGACTTGTGTTTGTTACTCCACAGACTATTGACTGGAGCTACTAATTGGGTTCCTAAGTTTGTCAGCTAAAATATGTGTATTAAAAAGAACGGCATTTATTTTGAAGAACAAGGTGTAGTACAAAAGATGTGCTTTTCACTTCTAATATTTGAGCATAGTCAGTTGCTCTTCTTATTAATTAATGTTATTGACCAGTTGTTTCTTTCTCATAGGTGGTATATGATGGACTTTTTGGTACAAATACAAATTCAAAGTTAAGAACATTATCTCTGCAATTTGTGCATCACATTTGTATAACGTAAGTTTTTGGAGCTACTTGACTGTAAAGTTTTAAAGCTTTGGAGTGATCAAATGATTCAAGTATATCTTACCTGGAGAAATCATGTTTGCTTATTTTTTTTAAAAATTCAGATTTTAATAGGTTATTTGACTTATTTCACTTATGTCTTTAGTTATTATCTGAAAAGATACGTAATTATGAGATTCTTATCTTGCTTTGTGTATGTGTGCTATTTTTTTTAAGTTGTCCAGAAATCAAGATTAAGCCATTAGGTCCAATGCTTTTGAATGGCCTCACCAAGTTAATCAATGAATATAAAGAAGTAAGTGACTTGTCTTTTAACTTTTGTTAACATTTTATATTTTAAAGTATTTTCTGTTACAAGTTTTTCTGGTCTACGTGTTAATTTAGTTAGTTACAGTTTGCTATGGTTCCATTATTTCTTGACATTTTTACTTGAAGTGGTACAGATATCAGAAATTACTGCCATCCTTTGCTTTTTTAGGGGAAATAAGTGTTAAAAACTGATATGAATCTTGAGGGGTCTTATCTTTTCTTTAAATAACATCTTTAAAAGCAAATACATTTTATTCTACTGTTAGCACTCTGTAAAAATGGAGTGAAAAGAATTAGTTAAATTTTATTATTTATTTCCATATTTATATTTGTATTTGCTTATATTGAGAAACAGTATTGATTCTTGGGGGCAGACATTTTACTGATTCAGAATTCTATCAAAACATGCATTCAGTAAATTTTTGATTCATTAAGTTAAGTAGCATGAGGATTCTTTGGATTGTAGAGTTTTAAATCTTGTTTGTTCTTACTGTATCACTCTCACCATCTATAGTATTTTAAAGAAATTTGCTTAAAAAGTAAGGTTTCAGGAAGTATAGTTAACATTTCCCAAAGTCTTAGCTAAACTTGAATGCATGTTTGCAGGAGTAAAATGATTAAGATTTTGCTATTTGGAGTTAGAATTGAGTTTGAATCTAAGTTTTGTTCTTCTGTGAGTTACTTAAATTCTTTAGACCTTCATTCTTTATTAGAAAATAATAATACCACTTAATTGAGTTTTGTGAAGATTAAATGAGAAATACACCAAAATCATTCAGCTCAGTGAAGGCACATTAGTAGATGTTATTACTTGTGAAAAGCTGTTAATTGTACAGTTGGGCTTTGGGGCAGTGTTAGGCCTGGCTCTTCTATCTTCTCTGGTTGAATAGTGCTTGCATGGATTTTAAGGCCTAGGGAAACTTTCAGATTATTTTTATGGCATAGTCAGATGTTTTGGATGGTTGGTAGAAATAAAAGTGCTTTGGGGCTTTTAGGGAAATCTGTATATTTAAAAATAGGCTAGAGAGGCCAGATAAACCATAGGGCCTTAATCCCCTTACCTCCAGGTGACACCTGCATGTCTTCCTAAGTGATGAATCCATGAGAGTGACCATCTAGGTGTGGAAAGGTGAATCCTATGTTCTTCAACTTACAGAAGTGTTACTTTCTTCTAGTCAGAATATTGGTTTTCATTAAACCATGTAAAATTCTGTTTGAGGAGGCAACCTCATTCATTTGATGACTATAATCCCCTTAATTTTTTATAGTGGAAGATACAAGAGGAAGCTGTTTTTTACAGTGCAGAGTTTAAGAAGAATCACTCCCTAGCTTACTGCAATTTTGGGTGAAAGAGGGAGGATTTTAACTTGTTGGATGAGTGGTTAATTTTCTAATAAGTTAAGAAGCTGTTTTCCTAGTGTGTTGAAGATGAATTTTGGTGTTTCCAGGTTACATAGTGTTGAACTATATCCTGAACTTAGCACCAACTATGAGAACCTTTTTATCTATGACTACTGCAGTTTCTTTTTGGAGTGAGTTGGGGATGCAAGGTTTTGTTTTCCTTTTAGTAGTGTGATGAAATCTGGGTTTGGACTTTTTCTGTTTGTTGCATTCAGATGCTAATATCGTGTAGTTAGGCAGAGTGATACCAGGTTTACCAAGGATCAAAATAATGTATGTAATTGTAGCAAAAAGGTTATGCTGTTTACTGTGTTTTTTGTTTTGTCTGTTTTTTGTTCTTTTTTTTTCTTCTTAATTCCAAGGACCCTAAGCTACTGTCAATGGCATATTCAGCTGTTGGAAAACTCTCAAGGTGAGTAAACTCTTTTTCAGTGAGAGATAACCATGTTGGTAAACTAAGAAAAATTATATGGCACTTAATAATGGTTGGAGAATAAGTTTGTTTTGATTCTGAAAGGAAATGTATTTAATGGCCATAGGTTGTTTGGAAATGTCTTCCTTGTAGAAGGAAAATGATGGGAGACATTTTAACTTACATTTGATGATAGTGTCACCATATTAAATGGTAGTCTTGATGAAATTTTGAAGTGGATTGTGTCATAATGGATTACATTTTCTTGGATTCCAGAGACTTGATTGACCTTAAGTGTTCTTGTTGCTACTTACTCTATTAGTTTTTATGATCCCCATAATCAAGGTCTTGCTAATGATTCTCTTTTTCGATAGTGTTATATTATGATTCTGAGTGGCCCTGTTCCCAAAGATGGATGTTTTTCTTTTGCTTATTATGATTTCTGGCTTCCAGTTCTTTCTTGTTTCCTCTTCCTTTACTGTATTTCAAAGCAGGGAGATAGAGGTGCAACATCTTTGGTGACACCAGGTGCTGCTTCCACTCTGGCACAGGTTCTGTTTTGACCTGTGTATGTTAGGTCTTGCTCTCCTGTACTATGCAGGGAAAGGATCTTTGGGGCTCAGAAAAAAAGCCACCTCAGGTTAACTGATACAGTGCAGGGTTGTCAGCAAACTTTTTCTCTTCTCTGTTGGCATGAAGTAACAAAGCCCCTTATCACAATAGCCTTTAGTTTAAATAGCAGTTTAGTTTTAATTATCTCTTTATTTATATTAAAATCAGAAATGTTAACTGAATGCATGGACTGTAATAAAGAGTGGATAACGTTTATATTAATCAAGGGTTACTTGGATTAGACAGCTGAAGAATTAAACATTATAAAAATATTTGCCCACTGGTTAGGTAATTTAATGATGCTGACATGGTTCAGAGATGAAAATGCAAGTTCAGGAAAATTTTATGTTTAATTTCAATTCTTCTGTATCATGGAAATGATAGTAATGATGATCTTGTATTCTCTTACAGTCGAATGCCTCATTTATTCACTAAGGATATAGCTCTTGTGCAACAGCTTTTCGAAGCCCTGTGTAAGGTAGGAAAATACCTGGGAAGTTTATGCTTTCTGTTTGGATGTTCACTTGGAAACCCAACAGAGCAGGAAATACTTTTTATTATCTTTTACAGGAAGAGCCTGAGACTCGACTTGCTATTCAAGAAGCATTATCTATGATGGTTGGAGCTTATAGTACTTTGGAAGGAGCACAGAGAACTCTCATGGAGGCACTTGTGGCTTCATACTTAATAAAGGTAGGGTCAACCCTGAACTACAGTGGCTGGTAGTATATGCATTTTACATTTGTAAGAACAAAATTTGAATTGCTTTTCTCCTTAACTATCTTGATAATTAAGAGGAATATTTACTACATGGACTGTGATTTATGATCTACGTATTTTTAATTCTTTGCGATGGAAATCTTATTTTAGGGGAGGAGTATTGATATTCACAGAGACTTTATGTTTAAAGCCTTCCATGTTGAAAAACTTGTTAAAGTCATATTCTTCAAGTTGGAAGTGTTTTCTCTTAACTGGTTGCTGTGTACTACAGTCCATTAGGGGTAGAGTTCTATAGGTAATATTGAGGGAGAAAGGCAGTGAAAAAGAAAGACAAATTTGATATATCGAAATGAGTCTGCAGGAAGTAAGCCACTATCATCATACATACTCATCTTCCTTCTAGTATTCTTTATTTGGCTTTTGTGAGCATTTAATGTAGAGTTTTGAATATATACACATATATATGTTTATACACCATATAATATACTATAAAATAATATATTAGGTATTTGCTTTAGTTAGTTTTTTTTGTCTTCCATTTCTAGGAGTAGAGAGGAAGATTAAAAGAGGGAATGATGTCAAAAGTATTATTGAGATGAATATAAATTGTGTTTTCTGAAATTTGGCTGGACTATTTAGTACATTTATATTAAGGGAATTATTTAAGGTTCAGAAAGGTATCTGGTTTCTATTAAAATATGACAGTATAATTATGTTCACTCAGAAAGCTTGTTATATATGGAGTCCCATTGTTAAATTGCTTGGCGTACATGGTTCATGGTCATATATCATGGACAAAGAATTATAGGCTTATTTGCTAGCTCATTAGAATAGAAATAGAATAGAATAGAATAGAATAGTGAAAAATTTTTCTAGGTAACCTTAGGAGGAGTGCTGGTTGTGTTTGTGTAGATCAAAGCATGTAGCAATATTACCAAGTCAAAGGTAATTCTTTTCTCAGACTATAATTAAAGCAACCAAACCCTATGCTAAATTACATAGACTATCCTTAATATCATTGCTCTTTAAAGTAACTCCAGGAAGACTACCTGAATGAATAGGGGGACAGTATTTCTTAGTGTCATCCATCTCACTCATGATGTGACTGGAGGAATGAATGGCCTACAGGGAAAGTACATGAGAATAAAGCTTCACCATCAAATAGATTCTGTAGTTGCTTTTCTGATTGAGCTTTGTAGTCATACATTATTAATCTATTTAAGTTAACTGAATATACTTATGTAGTTGAAACTTGGAGTCAATTTTTACTTGAGAGCTAATCTGGAACAGTTGAGGAGGTGTATTTTGCTTCATATTTGTAGGGATTCCAAGTGAGATCTGTTTGTGTTCCCTGTAAAATATTCGAATTTTACTCATGTGACTGAGAGTTTGAGAGTTGGGGAAACAGGTGGTGGGCATAAACTGTCATAGTGACCTTGGTCTCAAGGTTGGGCTGAGGGATATGCATGTACAGAGATTATCTGACTTTCTTGCTTTACTTGGAGGGTCCTCTTGATCATAAAAGTACTTTTTAAATAATATCACTATCCAAAGACTTTTAAACAACATGATTAAAAATCTTGGACAAATGATTTATCTTACTTTTATTTATTTAGACATATTTATTGAAATAAATTTTGATTGTTTGCAGTTTAAGATGACTTATCTTGACTAGAATGAGTTATCTGTAACTTTTTTAAAAAAAATCTGTGTGTTTGTGTGTGTGTGCATGTTTATGTGTCAAATAGCCTGAAGTTCAAGTTCGACAAGTGGCTGTGAAATTTGCGAGCACGGTGTTTCCTTCAGATCATATACCTTCCAGATATTTGCTCTTACTAGCTGCGGGAGATCCGTAAGTTTCAAAAGGTGTTACTTTGAATTTGGGTTCATTTTAAATTTATTTGACAACTACTAAAATGTGTGTTGTTTGTAACGTAAGTCTATGGCATTTAGAAGCAATTTCTTAAATAGTTAAAATTATGGCCCTTGATATGATACAGACCTGTAGTTATAACCTGTCTTGTTTTTACTGGTGGGTAAAATTTAAAGATGCAAGCCTCATGACTTTTCAAATCTCATGAAATTTCCAAAAAGAAGTAACTTCTTATAATATATATTAGGACTCCTTGCTTTGATAGCCAAGAATCTGTTTAAGGCATTTTTTCAGAACCCCAGCTGCCAGATAAAATTATTGTTCTTAATCTTCAAATAATCATTATCCAGTTGGTGAAATTTATCCTTATTTGTCTTTCTGAAAGACGGGAAGAAGTTCATGGAGAAGCACAGCGAGTATTAAGGTGTCTGCCTGGTAAAAACAGAAAAGAAAGTGCTTCTAAGCAGATGCCTTCTTTCCCAGAAATGGTATATTATATCCAAGAAAAGGTATGGCATTTAACTTTAGATGATAGTTTGAGTTATGTAGTGGATGATGATAATAAGCATACATATTTTAGGTGACAGGTTTAAAATGTTATCGCTAAATGTTGAATAGTAGTATTTTTCTAACAATGTTAATATTTACAATAAAAGATACAAAACGAGAAAACTATAATTCTTAAATGTAATTGATCTGTTTCACCCAGATCTGAATTGCTTACAATTTCTTTTATGTTCTTTAACATTTTGGCTGTGCTCAAAATTTTTTCTCTTGATAAGACATGCTTAAAAATACATTTCCTTTTTGTTTTTTAAGGGCATTATTTAGGGCACCATAAGTTGAAGACTGTTTCAGGGAGCAGTTCACATTTTTTCTACCCTAGTCATAAGAGAACATCACGTCTGCTTTTACAAGTCTCCTGTTTTTTGCACGGTGTTCTCTGCTGGTAGATCGCACAGAGTATTGGCAGTCATAACCCCCAGCCCTGATCTTGTCCTACTTTTTACATCAGTGTTTCTTTGAGTATGCTGGGGCATACTTTACTGCCTTCCGTCTGTGCTGGTGGTCTGAGTTTTTTGCTTAGATAGATCTTAAGAGAGTAGGAGTTCAGTATTAAGTAACCATGATTTTCTACTCCATAGCACTGTCATATTTGTGGTCAGAAGATGCTTTGGTGCTCCTATTTTCCTCTTGCCTCCATTATTAATAAGAATAACTGACATGCGGTGGCCTGGGGTGACTGTGTCAGTAGATATCTGGAGTAGGTTTATTGTTTTTATACAATCCAGGAAAAAACATGAGGAAGAAAAGGCAATGCACCTGTCATTTAGGATTTGAGGGGCATGAACAATCAGCATGATTAATGGGAAGACGTTTTGACTAGAATAAACAATAGCAAACAATAATGTAGCTAGAAGTACAGTTATTTTTGAATTGAGGAAGAGGACATGGGCACTATTTTTCAGTAATCATGTTTGGGGCTTATTTCTTTTAGGCTTCCCACCGAATGAAAACTCCAGCCAAGTATATGACTGGCACCACTGTCCTTCCGTTTAACCCAGCAGCCTTTGGAGAGGTAGGACTGGCATTTATTTCTGTTTTGCTTTCTCTAAAGATTATAAATGGAAATGTCACACCCAAAGAGATGTCTATGAATTTTTTGTTTTCTAGATAAACCCATAAACCAGGTTATTAAAAAAACAGTATTTGATAATTGGTATTATTTTAATTCATAGTGGAGTCTGTATATTTATCTCAGTGAGATTTTCTTTTTGAAAGAAGTGGATGCTCTGCATTGATTATTATTGGGATTTTACAGACAATTAGATTTAAATTTTAAAGCCAACAATATATCAAGGTGGTTTGGGTTTTCTAGTTTTGAAGGTTGGAGAGTGATAGAGATTCCTCACATTGATAAGGGAAATTCTGTTGTTTAGGTCGTTGATTTGCATTCATTTAAATGAGAAGAGATGAGAATGTTCAAAATGAGGAAGAATACTCACAGTGTAATTCCTGCCTGTCCTAAGGCGAGAGAGCCAGAGGACTCAGTGGCCAGTTTATATCAGAGGTTTTTATGGTGTATCTATTCTTTGTAGAAGATTTGAATCCATATTCTCAAATTCTTGTGTCAGTGGAGATTAAATACAACTGCAGTTCCACATTGCCCTAGGTTTCTGCTCATATCTCTCTTTCTCTTCTCTTTTTCTCTTCCCTTCCCTTCCCTTCC